>CABHPR010129046.1:8412-54109 GCA_902168415.1 Peromyscus melanophrys
AAAAAAAAAAAAAAAAAAAAAAAAAAAAAAATTCATTCTTGATTCCACAGGAATTATTTATTCTATTGATTGGGATCTGAAATAATCTTATCATGCATTGTAATACTTATAATTATAACCACATTATTACAGTGTAGTTAGCTCTTCATCTGTCACTTTCTACCATGCTGCTTTTCTGATGCTTTAAATTTGACTATAATCATTTTCACTTTTGTTTCCATACATGTAAAATATAGTGATCTTGTAGTTGGTGTCAATGATAAGCTCTTGTGTAACTCAATGGGTTGCAAAGAGGAATTTTTGGAGTTGTGAAGAGAATATCTCAAGGAAAACATTGTGCCCCAAGCTGAGGAGTTTTGTTAAGAATATAAAGATTTAAAATTGGAACTCAAGCTAATTTATTTTTGATTTTTAGCTTAGAAGCTTAAGTTAATTTCCATCATTTTTAATGCACTATATATCTATGAAAACAAAGAGAAAAATAGGTACTACCTCAAGTATTCTATACTTTCAAAATAGGATATGTTGATCCCTTCCTTTCTCTTCTCATATAATTTTATTCTCTTCTCATATTATATATATATATATGTATTAGATATATTCACATATATGTATATATATATAATGTCTAATTAGTAATCATTATTGAAGTACTGAAATAATGGTATATTCTACATAACGATATAATATTGAAATTTTATTTCATTGGATGTAACTTATACTTGTTGGAATTGTGTATCTCACACTTTCATTAAAACAAAATAAGATGAATCCTTTTTCTATTTGATAATCTATATTCTGGACAATCATGAGATGCATAGTAATACAAATTTTGATTTTTATAATATTTGTACATGCTCATATTGAATTTTATTTTCCCTTAATATTTGATTTTAACTATCAAAAAACTTAATATCAAAAATAATGATTCTTTTTTTAATTCAAGTATATTTTTATTTCTTTATGCTTTAAATTTTGAAGTTGTTTAGTGCAAATTAGAAATCAAGAGAAAACATATAAAGCTAAATAGTAAATAGGTAGCATCAGTTCAAGGGAATGTTGCTCTTAATCATCTAAGAATCAGTATGCTACCTTAACTTTTCTTTCCAGTAAACAAAGATGAAGACATATGACAACTTTTCTCAGGTTTGAGTGACAGCACAGAAAATCACTATGAACTTTAGCTATTCTACTTATTTCTACCTACTCTTTAACTGAACTATACAAGGAAAAATTCTAGCATGAAATTTCAACAATATGGTAGCCTAAACAGGACTAGCTTTATGAAACCAGTTGACATGCCAACATGTATGCTGGACATTTAACAAAGTCGCACCCTGCATAAAGAGATACACGTCGTCAATGGATACTGAATAAGGGATAATTGTTTACCTATAGAAATGAGTTTCCACATATGTTGTTCAAACCCATACAAACAAAATTAAATATACTCGGTATGTTGTATATACATATGTACATATATATATGTATATATATATGTACATATTTAACAATAGTAATGAAGGAAGAACCTATGAATTTGGGAGAGGGCAGATATGGGAAGAGTTTAAGATTGGGGAGAGTGATTTTGATGAAATGATCATGGATACAGTTCTAAAAATATATATTTGTTAAAAGTAGAAAGAAGGTATAAAGAACTTTCTTAACAGTTAACAAATATCAGCCCCTCCAAACTGCATATAGAGTCATAGAATTCCAAGAGCTTAACAGCTGGGTTAGCTGTCAGCTCAAGCCTCTCTGGTATCCTTCCTTTCTCTTTGGAGGTACCTGAGTCACCTTTATAAAACAGCCAATAATTCAGCAGATATAGAATCATAAACTTTCATGGCAGATCACTGAAATAGTATTAAACAACAAGAACAGGGAGTTAAACAATTAACAATCTCACCTTTGGTGCTAAATATGAACATGTCTAATTTCTATACACACACATACACATATATGTATATGTATGTATATGAAACAAAGCATGTATCTCAATGTTCCTGGTTCATGAAGACTAAAAGTTTACCTTTTTAAAATTCTTACTGAAAATAGATTCTCTCTCATACAAAACATCCCACTGGCCCTGTTTCCCCTTCTTCCACTCCTCTCACACATCCTCCCCTCTCCTCTCTCCCAGAACCAGTCCCATTCTGTTTCCTCTTCAGGAAATATCAGACCTCCAAGAGAGGACAACCAAACATGATAAAACAAGACACACTATGACAAAGCAAAAGCCCTGATATTGAGTCTGGACAAGGAAACCCAGTAAGAGGAAAAGAGTCGTAAATGCTGGCAAAAGAGTCACAGAAACACCTGCTCCCACTCTTAGGAGTCTCACAAAACACCCATTTTTAATAACACACACACATACACACACATTAAAAAAAGAAAAAAAAGGGAAGAAAACAAAAAGTAAAGGGAAAGGCATTAATATTCAGGGTTTATAGCTCCCTTTTCCTGTTGTTTGATTACTATTTCAGTAATCTGATGTGAGAGTTTACGATTCTACACCTGTTGAATTATTGTCTATACCATTCTACTTCAATATAACTTTCATTAAGTTAAAATATATTCTTTTATCATACAATATATCCCTGTTATAGCCCCATTCCCCACTCCTCTAAATTCCTTTCTGCCTCCCCTCCCCTTTGAATCCACTCCCATTTTCCAGAAAGAACAGGCTTCTAAGAGATAACAACCAAACATGAAAAAATAAAATACAATATGATGAAGCCAAAGCTATCATACTGAAGTTGAAAATGGCAATCCTACAGGAGGAAGAGTCCCAAGTCAAAGACCCACTCATTTGCACAGTCAAGAAACCCATAAAATTACTACTTAACTATAATATATAAGCAGACCCATGATAGGCCCTGTGCTTGGTGCTTCAGTCTCTGAGCTCACATGACCCCTCCTTAGTTAATTCTGTGGGCAGTGTTCTCCTGGTGTCCTCTATCCCCTCTGTCTATTACCGTCTTTCCTGCCTCTTTTGTGGATTCCCTGAGCTCCAAGGGAGACCTCCAATTTAGATTCTCTCTCTCCATAATATCTGGCTGTGGATCTCTGCATCTGTTCCCATCTGCTGCCTGAGGAAACCTCTCTGACGATAACTGAATAAGGCACTGATCTATGAGTATAGCATAATATCATTAGGAATCACTTTATAGTCTTTTTTTTTTTTTGACCAGTAAGGTTTGGTTTTAAGCTATGTCTCTTGACTACCTAGTCTTTGGTCCTCAGTTACCCAAGCAGTGTCAGGTGTCTGTTCCTTTTCATGCAGTAGACCTTAGGTCAACTCAGACATTAGTTGACCATTTCCACAAGTTGTGTCATAATTGCCCTAACATATTTTGCAGACAGGACAGATTGTAGGTCAAAGATTTGTGGCTGGTTTGGTGTTCACATTTGTCTGTCAGTGCCTTCCCCCACCAAAGAGACTAGAACATAGAAGTGAGAGCCCTGTGTAGACGCTAGTTCAATTTCTCCATGTTCAGTGAGTTGTGTGGGTGCTGTAGAGATTCCCAAGTGCGCTGTTAGGCTCTGCATCCAGGAACTCTACTCTGCTGAGCTCTACTCTGTTAACATAAACTTCTTGCAGACTCTTTGAAGTATTGTGGGTATTTTTTCTTTCTTTCCTTCTTTATCCCTTCCTTTCTTGCTTCCATAGTTTCTCGTTCTCTCTCTCTCTCTCTCTCTCTCTCTCTCTCTCTCTCTCTCTCTCTCTCTCTCTCTCTCTCTCTCTCTCTCTCTCTCTCTCTCTCTCTGTTGTATTCTTTCTTTTTCTCTTTCTCTCTGTCTCTTGTCTTTCTTTGAAAGCCTTATACATGCTGTTGCCTGTGCTGTCTTGAATCATGAGTTTTAACTTCATTTATTCTTACAAATAAGTGAATAAGTTTTGATTTCCTAGTTGGACTATAAACTTAGTGAGATCATACATACTATGTATGTTTTGCTTGCTAAATTTTATTCTCTGTGCTGAACTCAATAGCCATTCTAGGAACATGATTTAAAAGGAATGAAAAAAAATATTCTTACCTTCTAAATTCTTTGCTTAGTTATTGAGATAAGACTTTTTAGTCTAATGATTACCTTTTCTATCTGATGTTCTATTCTTCCCTATAGCAAAATCATGATTCCAGAAAAGCTTTATTGTCTTTAGCTTGATGGAACCAATACTGCAACATACTTCCCTCCCTTTCTGTCTAGAGATTATAACATTATTTAACTGTACTGTCCTGATTAAATCAGAAGTTACTATAGGAAATCTTCTAGGGATATTTATATTGATATTGTAGGGATATTAAGGCATAAGGGTGGAAGAGCAAAGCAAAAATCCAAGCTTAATGTCTTAATTAATTGCAGTTATCCTCTATGACTCTATCAACAAGTTGTTCTCAATTTTGAGAAGACATAGAATTTTGCTGAAGCAAACTGAGAGCATGGTTAATCTTTGTCATATATTAAAATGAAAGCATATAAGGAATTCTATCCTTAAACTTTATACATAGATAATTCAAATAAAATTCATACATATGTAGTCTTATTTTGAAGATTGTGTTTGTTTATATTAACATATTGTCTACATATTATTAACATATTATACTTTTAATGAGAATGATTAGGATATGCAAGATTTTACCCTTCTGTCATTAAAAAGAGAAAATGAATGAAGTTTTCAGCTGATTTGTAAAATACAATATCCCAGCAAAACAGGTGGAAGAGCAACTGATCTTTAAGGAAATTGGCAATAAAGTTAAATTTAAAAGAATTAAGAAAAAATATAGTGCCAGGCACTATACATTTAATGAAAAGACAGTAAATATGTATTTCATAGTCTAGAGGGATAGAAAGGCAATGAAGAATTTTTCAAGTATTGATAAAATTATGTTCTTGCTAACTTTCTTGAGAGAAGAATAGATAAAAGACAAATATGAAATATGTTAATTTTTTAACTTTGTCCAAAAGTACAGTATAACTGAGATGAAAAACTGAAAATAAATTTATCAATTGCATTAATAATATATACACATCTATACACATATATGTATATGTATGTGTGTATGCAAAACACAGTCAATCAAACCTATGATTTTTGGGTAAAAGTACCTTGTGGACTCTGAACTTATACCTGTTCATTACACATGTACATACTGTAACTTATAAAACTAAGAACTGTTGTTCTTAGTGTAATGGCCAAGATAATCATATGGGAGATTTATGTGTTTATCTGATGTTTTGATATATGATATATTTTCATTCATCTTAAATTTTTAGTTTATATCTTAAAAGACATTGAATTTCTTCCACTTTAGAACTATTTTCTAGCAAGTGTGCAAGAACTGAGAAAGAAATTAGAAGTTGGTCTGTTAGAAATTATATTAGTCTTGCTGGTGTACTCATGGGAATGTCTTTCTGTATGCTGTGAATGTGTTTTGCTCTGATTTGTTTGATAAATAAAATACTGATTGGCCAGTATCCAGGCAGGAAGTATAGTATAGGTGGGATAAGCAGAGAGGAGGATTCTGGGAACAGGAAGACTGAGTCAGGAGTCACTAGCCAGACACAGAGGAAATAAGATGTGAGAAAAGGTACCAAGGAGTCAGGAGTCACTAGCCAGACACAGAGGAAGCAAGATGTGAGAAAAGGTACCAAGCCCCATGGCTGAACATAAATAAGAATTATGAGTTAATTTAAGTGTAAGAGCTCGTCAATAGTTAGTCTGAGCTAATGGCCGAGCAGTTTTAACTAGTATAAGCCTATGTGTGTTTTCTTGGGTCCAAGCAGCCACAGTGCTGCGGGAGCCAGGCAGGACCAGGAAAACTTCAGCTACAGTTTACAGTGACAGAATAGTACTAGTTGCATGGGTTAAAAAGCAGAATTTCATCTTCTAAAATTCTTGAGTTAAAAGTGCAGAATCAAGGTGCAGCCAGTGTTTGTGGTCATATTTTTTTTTTCTGGCTCACTGGCAGCTGCTTCTGGCTGTGGCTTAGCATGGTTTTTCTCTGTAATTTGGGTGAAATATGCATCTCCAGACTCTACACTACTTAGGACACAAACAATATTGAATTTTATTCTTATTCTTAGGATCTGATCAACATTATTTATTCTTCAAGGCCCCAAGTAGTTAGAGTGAATGAAAGGGGTTGACTATGTGAAATTTACATGGACACAACTTATTCCATAATAAGAATCATACATTGGTTTTAAAAATTAAAGCACACACATCAATAATTGCATTTGTAAAGTGTAGTTTTTTTATCAATCCTATTCCAAAAATGCAATTTCAAAATAGTTATCTTTCAGATTGTTAAGACAAATAAAGCAATGTGCTAATTTTGTGCAAAAAAATCTAAAACAACAAATAATTTTACACAAAATCAATTTTGTGAGAAATATTCAATAATGTATGTATGAGTTAACTGTTTTAAAATAAACCTTTGAAAAATAATTTGAAAATATATGTGCCTGAGTCTATATTTGTTATCAACAAAGATCTAGAATGGATAGCATTTGATATTGAAAAGATCATAATGTAATGATATCACTAAAATAGACTTTTCATGAGAAGAGAATTGTCTATATTCTTGTTTTATGATTTTTATTTTTAATTTCTTTTTATTTGTCAATCTATGTAAATGCCTAGAACCCTTTTTTTTTTCAAAATAAGTCTTCCCAAATATCTGTTCTATGAAAAAAAATCATGTGTCATTTTTGCCCAAATCATTTTACTTCCAGGATCACATCACATTTCTCCTGAATGATCACCACAAGACTACGAAGTAATGAAAAGTAAATATGATTCTCATACCCATATCGCATCAGGCAGAAATTTGTATACTGCTATGCTTTCTTATTGTAAGAGTGCTCAGATTTTATATACTGACTTTGTTGAATTAAGATTCAAGACATGGAAATTCTCAAGTACAAAACTGAGAATTATATTAGCTCATTACAAATTTATCATCAAAGTTCACTTTGAAGACTTAAACATCAAAAATAACCTATATCCAGGCATGGTAAAATGAATTTAAAATGCCCATTCTCAGGAGGACAAAGCAGGAGGATTACAAGTTTGAGGGCAGGCTAGGGTCCATAGAGAATCCCTGTTCTAAAGAGTATATTTTATAAACATTCATTTAATAGCTTTGGGATTTAATAAAAGTACATATTTGCCAAAATATGAGACTTGGCAGTTGCATTATTTTCATGATTTTGAATTAAACAGCTATGCTAATTTTGGCACAATATCAAAAATAGCTACAAATATTTGACAAGAGAATATATATACATATATATTTAATGCGATGATCTTTAGTAGTAAATAACAAATACTGGCTTTCCTCAAATTCCCATAAAAATGTTGAAAGATCACACAAAACATCTGTGATTTTGTTCTCTGCCTTTTTGTCATTTTATAATTTTTCTGTATATTTCATAATTAAAATGCAGAATGATGTAGAGTGGAGAGCCCAGATTTTAGAATTAAACATAACTACATTGTAATCCCCGGTAGCTAAGCCACTTGCCAGCTGTGTGTACTCTGGCAATTTGTGTCCTTTGTTTTCACTTCCAGGAAAAATAACACTGTTTTCCAGAAAAAGTGATACACATATGTACAATTTTACCTACCAAGGGGTAAAGATTGTTCATTTTAAATATTTTATCAGAGTCTTTGGTATGGATAGTGTGGCAGTTTCAATATATTTTATATTGAAAATTTAACTACTTTTTTTCTTATGTGAATATAAATTAGTATTGTCTTAATAAGAAAACTATAAATACTTGTATTAGTTTATAAAGTAATCCAACTAGTTGCCTACTTCACAGGAAAATGGTAAAGGTTTTGAAGCATAGAAATAATTGGTATGTATTACTAGGAAAATCTACATGATGGAGATTCTCTTTTGAACACTGAGGAATGAGTAATTTCAAAATAGACCTAATTCAATTTACCTTGAGTTACTTCCTTCACCTTTTTCTATGTCTTTGCTAAGTTCAATAGTCTGTGTCAAATAAGAAAAAGGCCACTTTGCTCAATGAAGTGCAATAGAGCCTTCGTGACTTGGAGTCATCAAATGAATGCTGGAGATGCCATTGTGTTACATTGTGGAAGCAAACACTTCTTCTGTTCATTGTAATGCCAATAAATTTAGGAGTTGAGCGAGAATTTATATAAAATCTTTCAGTTTTCTGTCTTACCAGCTTCTGATCTTCAAAATTGCTGGATGAAGATGTTTCTCAAAGAATACCAGTCTTGCAGAATACATGTAAATAGACTATTAAAGTAGATACTGCCTATACACACTGATACTTTTCTCTTTTATTTTCTCTCTCTTTTTCTCTACCACACACACACACACACACACACACACACACACACACACACACACTTGAATGAAGAAAATCTACAAATACTATTCAACATTAGGACCTTTGAAATACTGCTTGATAATCTATGTGCATGATCTTTGTCTTTGAACTCACCTATGAGTATGGTAATGTCATCAGTTTTATTTGACAGAAATCAACTCAGGGGAAAGGATTTTAATATAGGCCACATGATTAGTAAATGACGGAACCAAGAATTGAATCACAGTCCATTTACATACACAAGCTGCATTCATCTCCTTCTCTCTAGAGGGAAAAATGCTTTGAAACTAATTTAAACTAATGAACTATAATTACAGTGAATAATTAACCAGTACTACAGCAAATACAAAGTTTTGAATTCTATAAAGAAAGTTAATTCAAAACAGGAAAGACGGGTATCCTATGTGTTGCTAAATTTTATGATGGTTTACTTTGTCTTTTATCTTCCAAATTGTCATAAAACAATTGAAAATAAATTTTAAGGTGCCCCTAGAGAAAGGAAATGGCACAGTGTCAACCTGGATTGTTGTATTTCCTCCGAGAAAGAGCCTGTCCACTTCTCATATATATTTATATCCTTGTGTTTCCTCAACCCAGCTTCTTGCATTTTCCAAAACTACTGTCCTTGAATAAGCTGAAGTCTGTGCCAAGAACTATCTGAAAAGTTTCTGACCTCTAGTTCACACTCTGTCTGCTAGTTATTGATTGATTGATTGATTGATTGATTGATTTCCCACATGCCCCTCCGCTAAACACCGACCAGGCCAACACTCTCTTTATCTGCCACAACTACTTTTAAAATTGTAGTTCACTTCTGATAGATTATCTGAAAATAAACTAGTTATTCTTCTAGCAGTGAACAAGCAGTCTCAACACAGCAG
Source organism: Peromyscus melanophrys (assembly GCA_902168415.1). Taxonomy (NCBI): domain Eukaryota; kingdom Metazoa; phylum Chordata; class Mammalia; order Rodentia; family Cricetidae; genus Peromyscus; species Peromyscus melanophrys. The sequence continues at coordinate 17,670 of CABHPR010129046.1, forward strand.
CACTTTAAGATTTCATAGCGCTTCATCAGGAGTATATATTAGTGAAAAATGTTTTTCTTACATTTCCTCTTACCTGTCCATTAATGAGAATGGTTGTGCTACATCTCTAAACATAAAAGAACAGTTTGCTTTAGCAATTTCTCACTGAATTTTATTAATTAATCTTGCTTAAACATGTAAGTCTAAAATATTTGAAGATGTGTGTAGTTCCCAAATAGATTCATTGCTAATATTTTTTGCTACAATTTTTAGTCAAATGCACAACTTTTAGTCTAAAGTTATTTGGGGGACAGTAGCCAGTAAAAGAGATACTGACTCTTTACATACATGACATGGTTGAATGAATCTTTAAAATCTTACTTAACAATGCAGTACGTATCACACTTGATTCAGAATCATGCCAATGCAAAGAATGGCCAGAAAGAGAATAATGGTATGTAAAATACTGAAGTAGAAGAGCGTTTCATACTTTTTACTTGAGTGTTCTTCAGCAGAGGCATTTGAATATCTATATTTAGTAAATGGTAAATCAGACCTTCAAATGCTCATAATAACATATTAGCAAATGAACACAAATATAATCTTTAATTGGCATTTTCTAATAGCCTCTAGGAATTTGTTGAAGATTTTGATTTAGATGATTATTTGAAAAGGTACTACTTTATTCAAGAATAAATTTTTCATGTGTTATGTTATAAAAATATTCAGTGTTGATAAAATATCTTAAAACAATTCTATCATTCATATAAATTATCACATCACATTCTTGGAGATAATTATGATCATATAGTAAAAACTAAAAATGTAATTTGTTCTAATGATGCTTACACATCTATACATTTTAGGACTATTACATGTGTTGAGTATTTTACAAATGTGTACATAATATAATGTATCCACAATAGATTTTTTTAAACTTCCTTATTTCTCCTAAAAATTTTTGCCATAGTGATAATATCTCATGTCTAATTCAACCATAAACAGAAAAAGCCATTAGAACAAAACTTCTATTAATTACTATAGACTGGCAGCTTTTACTCAACTCCTGGACATAAGCATTCAACAAGTTCATAGAGTCTACTTTAATAATATAATTATTAAACATACCATATTCTTACTCTTACCATCTTATTCAAATGATTACAGCTAAGCACAATTTTTATATTTATTTCATTTTTGGATAAATTCATATATTAATACTGTATTTATATCACTTCTACCCCATGGTAAGCCCCAAATAACTCCTGTAGATTTTTGTAATGGTCTTCATATGTTCCTGGAAAATTTCTCTCGAGCTCCCAAGTCCCGCCAGCTCCCAAGTCCCACCAGTCCCAGAAACCACTTACAAAATAAACACACAGACGCTTACATTATTTAAACTGCTTGGCCATTAGCTCAGGCCTATCATTGTCTAGCTCTTACTCTTATATTTAGCCCATTTCTATTAATCTCTACTTTGCCACGTGGTTCGTGGCTTACCGGTACTTTACATCTTTCTTCTCCTTGCCGCGGCTCCAGCCAGTCTCCCTATCCTTCCTTCCTCCTCAATTCTCCTCTCTGTTAGTCCCGCCTATACTTCCTGTCTGGCTATTGGCCAATCAGTGTTTATTGACATATAGCGATATCCACAGCATTCATAGGCTGCAAAAACAAGTTTCTTGGAAAGGAAGTAAGAGCTACATTTATCTGTCAATATTAGGATAAATATTCAAAATGAAAGTAAGCATTATTCTGGTTTAGGAAAATTAAAGTAATAGCTTCTACTTTAGGGTTCATGACATCACCAGCCCTAGGTGGTTGGCTAGGTTTTTAGTACCAAGCATGAAATCCCTTCTATTAAGTCCAATTAGATTGAGGTTGGTTACCCCCAAGACATAAATGCTGCCACCGTACCAACGGGTATATGCTTCCATGCATGTCACTGTTAATACACTTAAGGACTGGGTAGGACTATTGATTAATTCTTTTCCCTTGTGGTCTTTAGTAGCACTTTCAGATATTATGAGAGGTAGTTCTCAGGAAGGAGGCTTGCAGGTCAGTTCCAGCTTAATTCTTCCAAGTCCTGTGTCGAAAGTGTGTAGTTGCTTCAGCTGTAGGATCTGGCCCTAAAATTTTGAAAGGAAACCAAAGACAATGTCAATAGCCTATACTGTTTTGACAGTTTCATATTGTTCCCTGACCAACAACTCAAACCAAGGTTTCCCATGCCTGCTATTCAGATAGATGTTACATATTCTCTCGCTTTGGGGAAACACTGACTTTCCAACTGTTTTTAAATAGAATATTCTAAATTTAAAAATTGAGGGTAAATCAATTAGTCAGACTCAATGAATTATCCTCTTGAAATATTTTGAGAACAGGAATTGATGATGCAATAAAAAAAGATAGAGAAATATTGCATGAAAAAGAAGATAGTTTTGAGACTTCTGGTTTCCTCTTGGTTTTCCGGTTATTATTCCGTGTTGTGGAAATTCTGAAGCTTTAGGTCTTCAGGACTGGTCCCTTCACGTGCTCCAGCAGATCAGAGACCAATGACTTTCAGCAATGAACACTCGTGAGTAAAGATATATGAACAAAATGGTTTTACTACAGACTGTCACACTACAGATTCCATGATGAGATTTTTTTCCCATTTTTTTTTCCTTTTCTCTTTTCTTTTTTCTCTTAAATTTTATAGGAGGGAGGGCTGCAAGGGCAAAGGGTGGATACGCATGGATGAGAAATGAATGGGATTGAGATGCATGATGTCAAAGACACAAAGAATAAATGAAAAGAAAAACTCCAAAAAAAAAAAGAAAGAAAAAGACAGGAATTTAAATGATTGCATATATACACATACACATCTAAATAAAAACAAATACATAATTATAAAACATTAGAAACCAGGAATAAATGAAAATTCTGGAGTTTTAACTTGCATGATGATGGTTTGGGTAACACACAATCCCTCTTTTTTTTTTTTTTCAAAGCACATTATCCACATTGCAATAAATGTCAGTGACTGTGTGATCTTTAGTAAATATCTTCAAATAGTTGCTACCCTTTGTCTTTCCTGGAACACCTGCAGGTGCTGTTCAGATAAAACTCATCAAACTAGAAATCATTTGCTTAGATGTTTGAAATCAACAGGACCATTTCACCTCTTCCTGCTCTGTCTCTTCCCCTATCTTTCTAACAGACAACAAATTGTTTTAAAATTTGTAAACACATTCAATAAAAAATACTGAAAAGACGAATTTTAATTGACACAATACAATGTTATGTATATAATTTATGCACAACATGGTATTTCTATTAAATATATATGGCTAATAATTCATACATATGCTTACTCTTATGGGCATGTTTTAATTTTAAGGTAAATTAGTTTTTGCCTTGGTAAGTAGAATGATAAGATCCATCCAAAACTTTTACTTAACAAACAACTTGGTGACTTACTAGTTTTCAGGTATACAGGGATAATAGAATTTGTGACTTTGTACAAAGCACTCTAGCTGACCTTGTGTAACACTTATTTAATGACTCACTACTGCAAATACCCTATTTATTTTAACACGGTAATATTTTTCTAAAACACAAGGTTTTGATATGTATATAAAACACCTCCACAAAATAATTCTTTCTTCTTAAAAACACATGAGCAGAAGATAATCTCCTGTAGTGAGCCTTCTGTCAGTATTTCTCATTCACTTTTCTAAGATGTCTTGTCTTTGTGTGGGACCTTACATTCATGTAAGGAAGTACTCAGGAGAGCTCATTACAGAGCCTGCTCTACTTTCAATCATTAAATTAGGGCTGCCATTAACATAAAGTATGAATCCTTGCTTTCTTAAAATGCTTTTTAAAAATATTTAAAATCCTTTGGAAAGGTAAATGAAAATTCTTGGTAGTAATTAAGAATTATATTATGGGTTAAGGGAAGGCAATTGGAATTAAATTGGTAAATGTAGTGAATTGTTTTATATAAAAACACATTGAAAGAAACATGACTTGTTTTAAAAGGAGGGAAAAAATGGGAATAACATAATTATTTCAGAATACAGCCAACCCTGAAAGAGCCAAAAAATTCATAGAAATACATCTTTGTTTCTCTTACATACACATGCCTGATTGACAATTAAAGAGAAAGTAAGATTACAAGTCTCTTTATTTAACTATCAGGTATGTTTTAACCAAAGAAAGTTAATCCTGTAATATACAGTAAATACCTATATTTAATGAGTTATTTTTCAATATATTTGAAATGGCATGGATGAATTGAATTACATAAGTAAAAGAGTTTAAATAATGATTTCACTGTAGTAGCCATATTTACATACATATGGACACATGCATACCTAATACACATAAACACATATGTACATATATGCACACAACTTTGCATTTTGAGAATATGGGTACAAGCATATGCAGTCTTATGATTTGAGAACATGTATATGCACATACATTATTTAATTATTGTAATATATTATTACTTTATAAATAAATTTTAAAATCAATAAAATTTTATCCACATAAAGTACAATTAAAAGTCATATTTTTGGTTGTGAGCCTAGCCTTTAATGGCTGTGGTAATATATGACTTTAATCCCAGCACTCAGGAAGCAGAGCCAGGCGGATCTCTGTGAGTTCAAGGCCAGCCTGTTCTACAGATCAAGATCCAGGACAGGCACCCAAACTACACGGAGAAACCCTGTCTCAAAAAAACCAAAAGAAATAAAAAGTCATATAATATTGATGAACATCAAACACATTTTCATTACTTTTGTACTCAGAAGTAGGACAATTTTGTGTGTTTTATGTATGTTTTGCACCATCCTCTACATTACAAGCTACTTGGTCTGGCAGTTGATGCTATTTGACTAAAAATTTGGAGGTTTTTAGATACAACCAAGTATGTTAAAGGTTTCAAGTCTGCCAGATAAGTATTCTGTAGAATAAGAAGCTCCTTAGACTCTATGCTTCTATATGAATTTACTAGAGATGCTGTAACAATCTGTCATAGAGTAGAAGGCTTTAGAAAACAGATTTATTTTCTTACAGGCAAAAACAAAACCAAAAGCAAGTAGTCAAGTTGGTTGCCTCTTTGGCCACAAGTACTTTCTCTTTGCCTTACAAATGGTTGCCTTTTTCTTCTTGTGTCTTCAATCTATTTGCCTAATGTACATGTCTGCATGTCCATTATTTTTCTTCTAATGCAAATACCAGTCTCAGAGTTTCAAGGACTTAACCTTGGATCACATCCTTCTACACAGTAATACATTCTAAGCCACTAAACATTAAGTTTTTAACAAATATATGGCATAAGAAACATAAACATATAATACTACAGTTTTTATTCTCTGCCAATTTTTATCTAAATCTCATGCAAAATGCATTCACTGCTTCCAAATAGGCAAAACTTTAACCCATCCCAGCAGTGAAAAGTTTTTGCCTCCTTGTTCTTTGAAAATAATGTAAACACAGATATATTAAAGTATAAATAAACTTTTTTTTTCAGTGAAAACAAACTGTATTTTCAACTATGAGATAGGATTCAAGATGGACCCCCAATTACTCCCTAGAGAATGGTTGCCTAATGATTGTTAATTGTCTATAAATTTTATAATTTAAATTATCTACTCATAAGCACTTAAATGAAACTCATTTGGTTGGATAAAAATTACAGTATGAGAGTATTAACATATTAATGAATAAAAATTCATGTTCAGTTAACCCTAAGGACCAGACCCACCCAACAATGGCTCTTGTTTGGTCAGAGTCTTCTGATATTTGGGAAGTGTCTTTGAGATTGATGATATGAAGACACAGCTTCTTTTTGTTGAAACTAATGCAAGCAAGATTCTGGGTGCCATGTTGTACTACAAACTCAGTCACCTGGCAGTACTCTAGGGCCTCTTACACATGCCTAACTTCTTCCTACTCCATCAATCCTGTGATACCTGAGAGGTTATGGCCCAATGGAGCTCAAGTCTGAAGTGATTGCCAAGCATGCACAAACTTTTGTGTTCTATCCCTGACACCACAAAAAATAAAATAAAATAGAATAAGTTTTGTGGAAAAGACAAGGATAGACATTCCATAACAAATCTGTACTCAGAAAGACAAAGGGGCTTTCAGCTCCAAAGCAAGTCCCTAATAAGATGTCCAATAGCTGGAGAGCTTCTCTCTGGGTCCCACCAAGCCGCTGCAGCCCACTTATAAAGTAAACACACAGACTCTTATATTATTTAAACTGTTTGGCCTAATGGCTCAGATTTGTAGCTATCTAGTTCTTACATCTTAAATTAACCCATTTCTATAAATCTATACCTTGTCACATGGCTTGTGGCTTACCAGTATCTTACATGTTGGTACTCATGGTGGTGGCTGGCAGCATCTCCTGACCCAGCCTTCCTGTTCCCACAATTCTCTTCTCTGCTTGTCCTGCCTATACTTCCTGCCTGGCTACTAGACAATCAGCATTTTATTTATGAAGAGTGATATCCACAGCAAATAGGTGTTATAGTACAATAATTAACCTATTAAGTTCAATATCCTGTCTTTGGGGAACATCCAGGTAGAAACTCTGTCTTTTGGACTGATCATGGGTCTGAGATCTTAGATACCATTGTAATGGAGGCAACCTTGCAAATCACAGGACTGACTTTAAGGTCATTCTTTCAATTAAAGAAATATGAACATTCACAGCCCATGAGACCATTGAGCCACCTTTCAGAATTTTTAAAATTGTTTTCTTTTATTTTTGAGATTAATATATCATTTTGCCCTACTTCCCTCCCTCTAAACCCTCCTATATACTTCTCCTTTTTCTCTTTCAAATTATTCCATGTATATGTATTGGTATATAATATACATGTATATATATATATTTATAAATGTATATATATTCTTAAATTTAACATGCTCAGTCTATATAATGTTACTTGCATGTATGTTCCAGGGCTGACAATTTGTGTGTTTTTCCCTGGAGAAGACTATTTCTTCTTTTATATGTTACATCTTTACTGCAGTTTTCCCTCCTTCCATTACTCCCATCCCTCCCCCACTTCCCCTCTCCCCCAAATCAACCACTTATCTGTTTTGCTTAAAAAATGCCTCCCATGATATCCAGGATATCCACTGAACATGGCCTAATAAGATAAAATAAATAAGACTGGACACAAATCCTCATATCATGGCTGGACATGTCAAACCAGTAGAAGGAAAAGGGTTCCAAGAGCAGGCAAAAGAGTCAGAGACACCCTCATTCCCATTATTGAGTGTACTACATGAACACCAAGATACACATTGTAGCTGTAAGTTTCTCTGGTCCCCCTAACCCCCATAGTTCCACAGCCACTTTTAAAATAATCACTCAGAGGCTTAATATTAATTGCAAATTATATGGCCTGTTGGCTGAGGCTTCTCTCTAGCTAGCTCTTCCAACTTAACTCAGTGCATTTCTGTTAGTCTACACATTGCCATGTGGCTTTGTGGCTTACAGGTACTTTCACATCTTGCTTCTTCTAGTGGCAACTTGCAGAGTCTGTACCATTCTCCTATCTTCTCTCTCCAGTTGGAATGCACCACCTAACCTTATTCTGCCTCACCATTGGCCAAACAGCTTTATTTATCAACCAAGCAGAGTAACACACATTCACAGCTTACAGAAAGACATTCTATAATACATATCCATTAGGTATATGCAGAGAACCTAGCCCAGACACATACAGGGTCCATGTTTGTTGCTTCAGTTTCTGTTGGCCTCTATGAATTTTGCTTAGTTGAGTCTATGGGCCATGTTCTCATGGTGTCCTCTAACACTCTGGCTCCTGCAGCCCTTCCTGCCCTTCTGCTGTGTGGTTTCCCTAAACCTGCCTAGTGTTTGGCTCTAGGACTCTGCATCTGCTCCCACAGGTTGCCAGATGATTACTCTCTGACAAAAATTGGGCTATGTCACCGATCTATGAGTGTATCAGAATACCATTAGGAAATGTTTCATTGACTTTTTCTTTTAGACAGTCATGTTTGGTTCTATCCTGGGTCTCTTAGCTGTCCTGCCTCTGGTTCCTGGCCCTCCAGGCTGTGTCAGGCATGGAGTCCCTCTCCTGAGGTGGGCCTGAAGATGGACCAGTCATGGGGTCGGTCACTCATACAAGTTCTGTGTCACCATTGACCCAGCGTGTTTTGCAGGCCATACTGATTTTAGGTTTGAAGTTGTTTTGGCTGGGTTGATGTCCCAGTCCCACTGCTAGAAGGCTTGCCTGGGTATAGAAGAAGGCCAGTTGAGGACCTGTGTGTCCCATTACTAGGAGATTACAATAGGGTCACTCTTAAAGTTTTCAGGGAGTTTCCTCAGGTCACAGTAGGCCAAGTTGCTTCTTTCTGGAGGCTAAGAAGAAGGAGTTGCTTCAGGTCTAATCCCTTTATTTGTAGATGGCTGACATTATCTTAAGATCATGTCTCCATACATGTCTGCTCCCATTTCCTCATCTTATAGGGGCTAGTCATATTAGGACAAGATTTGTCATAATAACCTAATTATAATTTTTTAGGTATTACCTTTGTGAGGACCCTATTTCCAAATGCTTTCACATTCTGAAGCATGAAAGGTAAGGTGTTGGAAATAAAATTAGAGAGAGGGTCAGATTTAACACATTACAACTTTGTTCATCCCTGTCAAAGTTACAACACTGTTTAACTAAGGATTTCTAAGAATACCGGTATAATATTTGTTCTAAGTAAATCCAAAATTATTTCCCCTTTTCCAATTTAACTCTAAATTTTGAATGTTGCATTTTTAATACTATGAAATAATGAAAGCTTCAATGATTAAAATACATATTTAGTTTAAAGAAGCATTAACTTCTGATTTATCTGAAACTGTGCACATAAGCACCTTAACTACATAAAAGCAAAAACAACGATTATTATGTAACCCATTTTAATTTACTTTTGCAATCTCAATCCTATATATCATAAGTAATATTGGTGCTATCACCTCAAAATCATAAATTATGTAAAAAGAAAAAATCATGGGGGATCATTCTAGAATCTATCTTCCATAATTCAATCATTTATCAAAATAGTAGAATTGCATCATTTTACTTGTTTAGTGGCCATTATTTTCCAATATTAAATGTACATTGGGAGTTAATTAATGCAAACAATTCATATCTTCTTTATGTGATTAGAATATGCACTAGAGCAGTATAGAATGTTGAGTTAAAAAGTGCAGTTCCTGTTCAGAGTTTACTCCCTGAGGTCACTACAAATGGGTATTTAGAATAAGAATGCTTTGTCTTCACTGATGGCTCACAAAATACTTGCACTCCGTTAAAATGGCCTCTGTTCCTGAATGTCGGGAATTCACTCTCATGAGATGGCAAACAGAAACATAAGTGCTCAAATTGGGCCATACAATTTCTATTAGAATGGCACCAATGGCATTCTTAGCAGTATTTACAAATACAAAGTTCAAGCAAAGGGGGTGATGGGAGATGGTTCAGTTGGCAAAGTACTTACACTGCAATCAGAAGTACCTGAGTTCAAATCCCAGATCCCACATACAAATCCTTGTCACTACGGCGTATACCTGTCATCACATTTTTGGGGAGGTGGAGACAAAAGGATACTTAGGGCTTGCTCCCTGGCCAGAATAGTCTCATTGGTGAGATTCATATACTCTAATGAGATGCCCTATCTCAAATCGTAGAGATGGCTTTCCTAACAATGACACCGGAAGTTGTCATCTCCCTCTGGTACAGGTGCCTATATGTTTACCCACACACACGAATTCAGGAACTTGCATATAAAAATGTTCAAATATAATTATTAATAATACATAGCATATGTATATGTAAATGTGTTCATGTTAGGGGATACAGTTTTGTCTCTTGAATATTACTGGAAAATTAATTATTGCATTATAAATGCTCAAATAATTTGATAGTTCTTATTAAAATGATCTATAGAGCCATTATAAATTATTATTGGTAGTATCCTAAGCATGGATATATACTGAAATATATACAGAAATAATTTCTGCACTCTAGTTCTTCAGAACTTTCTTAAGAATATAACATACATGATGAATATTAATAACAATTGGTATAGCAAATTAATGACCTAAATTATTGCTAGATTCAATCAGAGTTGATTGAGGTATGATTGCAATGAAAAGAATACAAATTAATACATATTAATGCAACTTAGCAACATAAGACGGGGAAGCTTTTAGCCTCCTTATTTTTCAATATGTTCATGTAAAGGCCAATGCTAAGAGTTGTGAAGCTGACTCAGTGTAGAAGCTAGAAGGACACGGCACTTCTCCTTTACATTTCCCCGAGTCATTTAGTCACATATTTATGCTGTGGATCACATTTAATACTTTTCGTTCGATAACTTCTCCTTTGTGATTTCAGAAAAGTCCAACACTAACACGAAAGTGTGCTATGTTATGCTCTCTGAAATTCAGTGGGAAAATGCTAAGAATGTTTATACTGCTGTATTTTCTCCCGTTCTCCTCAGTATATTCAGTAAGGTACAGTTTAAAACAAAGTGTCTTGAAAGCGAAAATTTTCCACAAAGAGCAGGAACACATGTCCTAATTCAGTATCTGATTTAGACTGAACGCCTGCAGACTGGAGGATTTTGTATTTACTTTTCAGTTGAAAATGGCAGAAAGGAGCACTACCTAGCATCACTGGGGCTTCTCTATTTGTTTGGTTAAACCTTGTGCCACTTCCCAGTGACATGTTTTCACACTTTGGAAATGGGTTCACTGTTTATTTGTTAGCACCCTACTAGATGGAGCATGTTAAAGGACAGAATACTTTTAAATGTCTGAGAAACAATTTTTTAAAAGCTTTGTTTTCTTTTCATTTTCTTTGAGCATATACTAACTATTCAATGGGTTTTCCGAAAATTACTTGAAGGTTGAGTAACGCTGAGTGACTCAGAACTTCAGTTGAACAAGACAGCACAATGGGGATAGGAGAGATTTTTCTCTAGCTGATTTGAATGAGGAAGTTACCACCTTGTCTTCAGAGCAGCCTCCAGCAACTGACATGGACACGGTGAGCCAGGAATGGAACCTCAGTTCTACAGACTGAGTCATGACAATCACCTCAACTCAATCATGAGACTGAACTAGTCTCCCTGGTCTACTGAGGGATCATGAAGATAACACTTCTTTGAGGGATAGGAGTAGAGTAGATACAATTCCAAAGGTCTTTAAAAGAATGAGGCAAAAGATGAAGAGAGCAGAAGACAATGCTATGATGGGAGCTGAAATTGGGGGGCGGCGCGTTAAGGTATTGGAAGGATAGGGGATGGTCCAATTACCAAGGAACATGGGTGCCCATTAGGTTGATACTTGACAAAAACACAGATTCTTCTCAGAAAGTGTGCACAGGCAAACGGCCTGGTTGACTCATAGAACTATGGATTTAGTTTAATACAGCCAATGTTAGACTTCTGAAGACCCAGAAATAATAGAGAATAAAACTATGTTGTCTAAGGAATGGAGTTTATTTAATTTGCCATTATTATACTAAAGTATTATTATACTAAAGTAACACATTCATACCAGTATCCATGATCTATGAAAAATAAGTAATTGTATGTTCACATTGTTCCAAACCACTAGAATTATGGCACCAGAACACCACAAAAACACAATTACTTAGAGATAACTTTTAGTATCCCACAATAATATTTAACCCCTAAAGACCGCAGTTACTCACTAACCAAACCAAGGTATTCACATTAAGAGTTTTCTAGATACACTTTGTCCTCCCATCCTGCTTGTTGTTCCTCACTAACAATGTTGTCTTTTCTGTCTCTTTCTTTCCTAGATGCAATCAGTATGTAAATGTTATCCATTAAACCTAGCTTTCCTAAAACAACCTATCTAAACCAGAAGTTTTGCTATTTAATAGGATCACACTGTTATAATGCCTATACTTTAAATATTTAAATCTATTATTAAATAGTGAGTTACAAATTCATACACATGGGGAACTGTTACTAAAAATCTATCAACTCTAGAAATCACCCTTGATGCTGATGTAATCATTTCCTGTAAATTTTTTTATACATGGCTCTCATGTATACACTGATCTCTTGTTATGCAATCAGAATATATCTGAGGCTCAAACTGGATCCCCTCTGCCTGCTGAAGAATGGACTAACTGTTCTTTTAATGTGGTGAGGTGAGATATCATGGGAGACACTGTTTTCTTTTTTATTTGTGGGGACCATTCTCCACAGTCATCTGAAAAAGTGTCTCAAGAATAACTTTGTCATAATTTAGCATGCTATTATTTCCTTTTTCTCTTTTTGGTTTTTGCAGAGAGAAAGAACTTTGATTCCATTCTGGAAGAAATTATCCTTACCATTTGTGGATTCCTAATATTTATAATCTGAATCATTTTTATTTTGCCATTTGCTAATATTGTAAAGATGCTTACATTTTATTATGTGAACTAAAATACATAATAGGTTCTCTATTTCAGACTAAAACTGTCATCCTTCCTATTATCTGACCATAATTGTGCTCAGGAAATCTCTTCCATTCATCAATATTAGTTACATTTCTGTAGTTGTAATATACCCTGACATAAAGGAAATTCATGAAGAAAGGGTTTGTTTGGCTTATAGTTCCAAGAGAAGACACAATATCAACCATAGTGGTGGGAATACAGAAGCAGGAACGTGAAGACAGCCTGGTGGACAGGAACAGCTGATCACATTTTAGCTGTACATAGGAAGTGCAGAGAGAAAACAGGAAGTGAGTCCAGGCTATCAAAGCGTTAAGTCCAAGCCCAGTGAAATACTTCTTCCTGCAAAGCTCTGACACTTCAAGGTTTCATCACCATTTTAAACTGGACCACCAGCTGGAGACAAAATACTCAAACGCATGAACTTATGGAGGACGTTTCATGGCCAGACCACAATATTTCTACTCTGGCTCGGTGGGATCATAAACTATCTCATGATCCAAAATGCACTTACTTCAACCTTAAAAATCCTAATATTCTTCTATAGTTGCAACACTAACAGGATCACACCACAGGGACAATGAGTGTGGAGGTTCTTTTTATAGCCTTTAGAGGTGCCAGATTTTAATATATATATATATTATGTGACCAAATGCCATTTAACTTATTTGTACTGGATCCTTTGTATTCATTTAAACTTTATCATTTTACAGGTGTGTAAATATTATCACAGGAAGAAATCATAGGAGCCAGAATTTCTCTGCTGAATTTATATATGGATATTTTTGTCACTTACCATCAAATAGATCTAAGAAATTTACACACTGTTTTATTTTCTGTCCCCTGTTTCTTACCTGTAAAGGAAAGATAAGTCTGGTAAATGGAACCCTTCTCAAACCCTGGACAAGTATTTGACTAACTCATAAAGTAGAGAAATAACTTGTCCTAAGGTAGGCACTAAGAATTTAAATGTTATTTATCTTGCAAAGCACTCAGCAATGAAAATGTGTACTAGCTTTGTTTTCCAACGTTTGGCAACTTACCAAATTTCTTTTGATTCATCTTTATCCAGATACATGCTGTTGTGATAGCCTGCCAGGTTGGTCTAGAAAAATCTTTAGTGGTATATGCTTGTAAAGTTTTACAGCAATTTATTTTTTGGGACACTGGTGTAAGACTGAAGGACCTTTGGTAATTGAAATGCAGTTTGTTGGCTTTCGATACAAGCTCATGATGTAGCTCTGCCACCTATCATAAGAAAAACGTAAGGTGCCCCATAAATTGTGCTCAATATAAAATGTTCTTTGAACAATTTCAAAAAGAAGTTTTTAGGGAAAGGCATATTCTCACTCATTTTCCAGCTCCCCCTGGGGATACTAGTGATATCCATTGGTTCCATAGTAACTGAGTGTTAGAGGTTTTAAACAGTGACCAGACATGACCCAAAGAGGACATAAGAATTTCAGCTGTTAAAATTGAGGTGAGGCTACGGTTCTTTTCTGAATAAGAAAGTGAATTACTACTTACTGTTGGGAAGAATGGTTATCTTTGAGTGCCTTGAGCTTAAAGTCAGTAGGAAGCAAGACTCACAGGATTGTATTATATTGTGCGGAATGGTCTCTGAAGTAGCAACCATACAGTCCAATTTGTAAGTATTCTTTATGGTTGTAGGCATAAATATCCATTCTAAGGAGAAAAATCTCAATATAAAGAAATCGAAACTGTTTACATCCAGCATTTTCAAATCATTTTGGTAGCATGAGGAAGCAAGGGGTCCCATGTGCAAGTCTCTGGGCCTGGGGGCAAGTGGAGCTGGTGCAAATCCAGATGCCTGTGCCTGTGCAAAGATCTCTCCAATTAAATTACAGGCCTTCTCCCTCCCCCAGGTGATTATCATGCTGGATTTCACTGTGAAAGCCTCTATTTGTTTTTTTTTTTCCTTTTCTAAAATTCATTTTGTTATTTTGTAGTATTTTCACTGACATGCGGAAAATATATGTGATTTTATGCAATATGCGAATTAAGTTTAAGCTATTTCCACATGGCTTTAGACAGCTTTGGGGAATTACTGTGTAACAACAGTTAAATGAATCAATTGACAGTATAAACTTTAATTTTCAAATTGAGAACAACCTACTGTGATTACATGATTATAATTTTAATGATGACATGTGGTGGTATTGTGTCCTCCAATATATTGTGCACCCTAATAAACTCACCTGGCATCACAGAACATAACCTCCACTAGATAAACATAGAGGCCAGAAAATGGTGGCACACATACCTTTAGTCCTAGCATTCAGGAGGCAGAGATCCATCTGGATTTCTGTGAGTTCAAAGCCACACTGGAAACAGCCAAGCATGGTGACACACACCTTTAATCCCAGGAAGTGATGGCAGGAAGCAGAAAGGTATATAAGGCATAAGAACCAGGAACTAGAGCCTAGTTAAGCTTTTAGGCTTTTAGCAGAAGTTCAGCTGAGATCCATTCGGATGAGGACTCAGAGGCTTCCAGTTTGAAGAAACAAGATCAGCTGAGGAATTGGCAAGGTGAGGTTGGATGTGGCTTGTTCTGCTTCTCTGATCTTTCAGCATTCACCTCAATTCCTGGTTCTGGGTTTGTTTTTATTAATAAGACCTTTTAAGAATCGTGCTACAATGACACTTTTGTTCAATTTCATCAGTTGTTGTTTAGCTCTTACAAATGCAGGTAGGCCAGATTTAGAGTGTATGTTGTGGCTGCCCATCCTCTCTCTAGCCTATATCCATCTGTAGCACCTTCTTTCATGGGTTTGAGGTTATTTTGAAGAAATATGGAATAACAAAAGCAAGAATTGTTCAGTGAACCAAAAGGGAATATTTGTTTTTGCTCTGACAGTAATACCAGGTAAATCTTTCATCTCTTTTAGTTTATTATCTTTTTGAATAAATATTGATACCTTACTATGTCTGTATACCTACTAAATGTATGGTGAAATATGTTCTGATTTTCTAATAAATATATACCTATTTTAAAAGAGGTAAGTGATTTGTGCTATTTGAAAGAGAGTATTTGTATAGTTCTGAGACCATAATCATATTTTTCCTAAGCCTTTCTATGATAGCTTTTGGAAATCACTTTGGGAGGCAATTAGGATGAATGAGGTCTTGTGGCTGTGGCCCTGTGATGGGGTTAGTTCCCATCTCTCTTCCTTTCCACTGCTTCCTGCACCTATCTCTCCTCTATACATACTTATGGTGAAAAAGTCAAGTGAGCATACATAAGATGGTCATCATTAAGCCTAAAAGAACTTCAGTTTTATCTTGGGTTTCCCGGCCCTTTAAAACTGTGAGTAATAAATTCTTGAGTTTAAACCACACATTTTGTTATGCTAGCCCAAATGCCATAATCTATACTTATTTTAAGATTTCATTTGATACCAATTGAGAAATAATTCTTAAAAATATATAAGTAAATGTTAAGATATACATAATGGCTTTGACATGAGAAAGTGAAAGTCCTGGATATGAGAAGTTCCCTTCTCCTTATAAAACAAAGGTGTATTACTTTAACAATTACATTACTCCATTATAATTCTCTCTGGAAGCAGAACCAATATTATATAGCTATAAAGAGATGCGGCTGTAGCTGTAAACCTAGGTAGAGAATAAGTCTGGTTGGATGTATTAGGAAAATTACAAAAAAATATGTTGTCATTTAATGTGCAGACTCTCATGGAAGTTTAAATGGTGGCTTCTCAGTGCTGTCTAAGGACGGGAAGCAGGGGCAAAAGACCACTGACTTTTAAGTCCTTTCCAAAGTCTACTGTGCAGTAAGATGAACACATTGGGATCACATGGCCTAACTCCATTCAATAATCAAGTGATTTTCCTGGGACTTACTGTTCTATGTCCTCATTCATCGAAGAGGACAGTTACCTGACCCCCTTAACATGCATGTTTACAGGCAACACATCCCCTCTTGTCTTTCTCTAGCTCAGGCTTCAGGCTACTCTTTGTGTGCCATCCTGGTTATATTCTAAATGAATCTCTTGAACTGTATTCTGGCAAATTTTGCCTCAGGCATAGTTCCTTGAAACCAATACCACAGCCAAGATAACAAAGATGGGTTCCATTTTCGTTATGAAAGTATGCCATCATGCTCAGGTCACTCTTCTTTTTTCAGAATTGTATATAAATGAATATTCAGTGTGCGCTCTATTAATCTGCTCTATTTTTTATTTGGGGGGTTAATTATTCTGAGATTCTTCAATGTTATTGTGTGTAGCAAGAATATTGTGTTTTTCAATAATAATGTTTCATTGCAAGTTGATGTCACAGTTATTTGTGAATTCACATGTTGAGTGACATTTAGATCGGGCTGCTAGAAAGTGAGCATCTCTGATAATTTATATGCCAGGATTTGCCTCTAAGTATGTTTTAATTTCTCTTGAATAATTATTTAGAACAACTGTGTTCAATAATCATATATGTTTGCATTTTAAAGACACAATCAGATTGTTTCCCAAAACAGAACATTTCTACCCTCACAACGAGTAATCCCATATTCCAGTTGCTTCATGTTTTTCTCCACAATTGGTGTGGCCAAGTATTTTCAATACAGTAATAGCCTAAATTACATTGATGTCTTGTGAATTAGTATCCATATCATAATGGGTAATAAAACTAGATATCTTTTTATTAGACATTTATATATCTTGTTATGAAGTGTGTGTACATATCTCTTACCTACTTTGCTTTTCAACATGAGTTGTTTGTTTCTTTAATATTGAATTGGGGACATTTTAAAAATGTTTTTTACACAATTACTTATTGGATATACGTTTTACATAAAATCCCCCCACTCTAAGAGTACTCATTTCAATGATAGTCATTTCTCTAAATTATAACTTATATATCTTATATATATTCTGCCTTATATATCATTATATATCATCCTTTTCATAATCACTCCAAGCAATATTTACCTAATCTAAGAATGTAGAAGTCTCTAAGAAATACATCTGTAACCTAAGAATATAGAAGTCTCTGTACTTATGTTTTTTCCAGGAAGTTTCATTGACTTAGGTTTAACAGTTAGACCCAAAATCCATTTTAATTCATATTTGCACATTATAGAAGTATAAAGGAGCATTACTTTATGCATATACATGGGTACTTGTTTTAACAACATTATTAAAACTGTTATCTCTTTTGAATGAGGAGCTCTGGCATTTTTATCATGAATCAGTCACCTAGCATCTAGATGTATGAGTCTATTTCTGATTTCTGTATTCTCTTGCCTTCATTTAGTATTCTGTATTAAATATTTTACTGTCATGACTGAAGAAAAAAGTTTATACAGAAATGGTTTGAGAAACACCATTGTGTTGGATGATTTAATAATGTTATGATACTATTCCTCATATAATCAGTATAAAAATTCACTAAAGCCCAATTCAAGTCCTAGCAATTATTATTACAAAAAGTGAAAATCTAATTCTAGTAATCATGTGGCTAACCAAAAGGCCTAAAGTAGCTAAAACATGTTTAATGGTAGAGAAATTGAGCTATCTGACTGTTCTTATTGTGTGTGTGTATTTGAAGGTGGGGGTGTGTACATGAGTTTGTACATGTATGTCCATGTGCATGTGGGCAGGCCGAGTTTCTTAGTGCATATCGAGGGCAAAAGTTGGCATTAAGTACCTTCCTTAATTGCTTTCCATTTTATATCTTGAGCCAGTATCTCTTGCTAAACCCAAAAATCATTGAATTCTTCATCTAGCTAGCCAGCTTTGCCTGGGGAATACCATGTCTCTGCTTCTCCTGTGCTAGGATTACAGGTCACAGCCATTCATATGCAACTTTTATGTCAAGCGATTTATCCACTGAGCCATCCGCTCAGTCCTCTGATGCATTTTTAAAATACTTTCTCTGTCTGTGTGCTTCATATTGCATAAAAATGATTTAAATATTTATTAAAATTCAATGAATTTATAAAATGTGTTTTCCAAGACTCCTGTAACAAACCAAGCCTGGTTTTAATCTGTAAACTTGAAATAAATGTGTGAAATTAATTTGCAATATATTCTCCCTCTCTCCTCTCCCCTCTTTGCCTCGTCTCGTATCTCCTCTCCTCTTCTCTCTCTCTCTCCTCACTGTAGTTTTCTCGTTATAGTAACCTTCCTATAGCAGTTTTTTTTTTAAATGGATACATTTATATTTATGTCTTTTATTCTTACCACCAAAGGCTTTCCTCTGCACGTTGATGTGTCTTTATTTACCCTAACAAGTATTAAAGTTAAGCAATGTATTTGGATTTTGTACTAAAATATACAATTTGTATTTCTTTAAAAAGTTCATGGGAAATAGTAGCTATATTAAATGATGGCAAAAGGAAGAGATGGAAAAGAAAAAGAAATGAAAAATTTTATTCATTTAGAATTCAAGGCTGTTCTGTCTTGAGAAGTCTATGATGTAGGTAGACGCAGGAGAAGCCTCACCAGAGTGCACTGATGCTGAGAGTCCAATGCTTCCTAGTTACTCCTGAGCCTCTTCTAATTTCTTCAGATTCTTAATCACTTTGTGGCAATAAATATCTCCTACATTGTTCTTTGCACACGTAGATGGTTAATGCTCATTATATAACACAGAATTAGGGGCGTAAGAGACGGCTCAGCAGTCAAGACCACTTGTTGCTCCTGCTGAAGGCCCGGTTCTATTCCCAGCTCCCAAAAGGTGGCTCACAATTACCTCTAAGTTCAGTTCCAGGGGATCTGATATCCTCCTCTGACTTCTGAAGACACCAGACAAGCACATGGTGCAATTACATATAGGAGGGGAAAACACTCATACACCTAAAACTAAAATAAATAAAACCTTTAAAAACACAGGATGTTTATATAAGTTGTAAGTATAAATAATTAAGAAAAAGACTAGATTACAAAATTTTTCTTGAGCTATGTGATTTTTATGTATTATCCTCAGTATAACTAGAATGTTGCTACAGTGTAAATCTGAGAAAAAAAGTCTCTCAGTTTTCTCACTCTTGTTGGTTTGTTTCTATACCAGTTTGTGCTTTTCTGCTCCATGGGGCTTTCTCTTGGCCTTTGTATTCTCATTTCTTAATCAGCAAGGTTTATGTTCATCTTTGGTGTGCTAGGCTTTTGTGATGTGACCTTTCCAGAGAAATTACAGCCCTATCAAACTTCTTAGGCAGAAACGTCTTCTTTTGCAGAATCTTATAATTTGTCCAGTTTAATAAAACCTTAAATGTTCCTACTGGGTGTATTTCTCACTCTCTGAGGCTGCGACATAGGGTGTTTCTAATGTTTTTGAGAATGAACACCTACCACTCTGTTTTCATTAGCTTGCAACCATTGCCTCAATAGAGCTGATGAAACGAAAAATAGTAACTGGTTTCTTATCCCTTGGTTAATATACCTGGCCTGTCCTTTCCTACACTTAGTCCAAGTTATCAGGGAATTTGGCTTATGTTACTCACATGAGTCTTTCACTCTTACATTTCTTTCTTACTCCAGGAATGTTTCCTAGAATTCATCCCCCAAATTATTTTCATTTAAATTATTGTTTCAGGATCCTTTTCTGGGCAAATCTGTAATAATGCTATAAGTTTTTTTGGGTGTGTGTGTGTGTTTTGGTTTGTTTATTTTCCATGAGCAAACTTCTCGGGCTCCAATGCCTTGAGAAGCCATCAAAATTGTAAAGCAAGTCTTGTTTAAATCATGAAAAAATATTAGAAAGAGTGTAGCCCCAACTTACTTCTTTTCAAAATCACTTTTAAGCAGGTGGTCCAAGTGAAAGTCTCCATGAGAAATGCAGACTTCTGAAGACTGAGCCCTCTGAGATGAATGTGATTGGTAGTTACACCTTTTATAGCTGAGCTCCCACATTCTTCAGAAATGAATCCCTGTATTTGAAGCTCCATTTCAGCTCCGGTGAAAGCTTGGCTGCACCTGTGTATACTTGCCAAAGCCTTCCTTAAACTGCATTATTCCACATAGCTCTCAGTGGGCCCATCTCAAGGGGGCTAGTCCAATTTGTCGACATTTTGATGAGATATACTTCATCTGAATTAATTTGTATGTGTAGCAGGGGAATGAAACTCAAGACTGTAATGTGTTCATTCTTACTGTACTCAAACTGTGTGAAAGGAACAATTTGTGTTTATAGATGATAAAAGTTCTTATTATCAACCTAATCTGTGGTGCGTGGCACTTAACCCATGTAAACGTGTATTCTCAATTTCTTGAGACCCATTGCTAGGTTGGAATGCCCTTCAAGTAGAATCTACAGTCTAACTAACTGAGAATTTTTCATTTTTGAGGAAAGCTTTCCCCCAAACTTGGAGATGTCTTTAGAGCTTATGTGGTTGCAGCTAAGACTCTTGAAAATTCTTTCTTTTATAAATTATGCATATATATATATATATATATATATATATATAATTACCACCTTCCCTTTCCTCCCATCATACCCTCCTATATACCTCTCCTCCCTCTCTATAAAATTTATGGCATCTATTTTCATTATTCTTACATACATATGTATATACTATATAAATATGTATTTCTAAATACATAAATGCAACCTGTTCAGTCTCTATAATGTTACTTGTATGTATGTTTTCAGGAATGAGTGTTTTCTATTACATAAGTAAATGATCTTTCCTGGAGAAACAATGTCTCCTAATCTCAGTATGCCTTAGCTGCCTGGAGTTTGTGTGGGACTGAAGGATCATGGGCTTTCCCGCTAACAGTACAGCATGCTTACTGCTATTGTCCTTGTTTGGTTCATGTCTAGGCAGTCATGCTGATGAGACTTTACAGGTGTAGCTTCTGATGTTAGTGGCAGATACAATCTCATAGCCATGGTTTTAACATTATCCTATTTCACAAATTGATACCATGATATTTTCAAATATCAACAGTACTTCTACCAGGGTAACTGAACAATGATATTTGACACTGAAGTCAAGTTTGTCATGAATAATTTACTTGGGAAAGATATATTTAAGATGGGCACTTCTGAGAGTCAGCAAGTGCTTTTGAAATGTTTGATAAAAATCCCTTTTTTTTCCTGTTACTAATTTTATTATTTTTGAGGGAAATGCTTCAATTTTGAGGAGGAAAACCCACATTGTAGAAGTAACTGTCTTATTTAATAAGAAACACAGAACCAGTGCAAAGAAGAAAGCCAATAGGTCAGAGTAATAGCTAAGAGCTAAAAACCTTACCCTTCCTCTCGCGGTGGTCCTACCTCTCCGAAAGAGAGCTACTTCCTGTGTGTTTGTCTTTATAAAGACTTTCTGTTCTGCCTTCTCATTGGTTGTAAACCCAACCACATGACCGCCTCGTCACTGCCTGTCTGTACAGACCTCCAGGTCTTCTATGGTTGGTATTGAGATTAAAGGCGTGTGTCTCCAATGCTGGCTTTATCCTTGAACACACAGAGATCTACCTAGCTCTGCCTACCAAGTGCTGGGATTAAAGGCATGTACCACCACCGCCCAGCTTTTGCTATGGCTCTAATAGCTCTGACCCCCGGGCAACTTTATTTATTAACATACAAATAAAATCACATTTCAGTACAAATAAAATATCACCATACCACATAAAATAAAAATCTATTATTTTGCATTCAGTGATGGGCACTATTTTGTTATAAAATAATTGGATAACACAGATTTTATACTTGAAGCCATATTTAAAAAAATTAAGATTTCTGTGGATTTTATCAAATTCACCCAGTAAAAGGAGATTAATCAAAGACTAATCACAGGTCAAAGTACTAAAGGAATTTTGCGTTGTCTCACTATGCATGTGACAATTTAGTTAAATAAACATTTTAAAAGATAAGTCTATTATTTTTAGGAATGCAAAAATGAATAACGAGAAAAAAATCCACATTCATAGATACCTAATTTCTTTAACATTGCAATAAACCTGTCTTCAGTTAATTTCATTTACTTAAAGATCATTGCTGAAGTGTAAGAGTACAACACAGGCATGATATAATATGCAAGCCAGAATTAGTAGGTAGAGTGAAGTGGCTGAAAAGCAAAACCATGCATCAGCAACCTTTTAAAGAAGTATATATATATATATATACTATATTTTATATATAGAATATATATATATATTCTAATGCGAAAAGTGTGAAAGAAATTCCTTCAAGAAGATATTTAATATATAAAATAATACTTCTCAGTACTCTACCAATATAAACATGTTATAGCTACTTTTGCTGAATTCTCTACTGATATCCTCAAAAAGATTAATTTCCTCTACAACTAGGCCATTTTGTTAACATATGGCTTGGTAAATGTTCACAAAAAATATTCTGACCCCAGAAACACATTAAAATTCATATATTTTAGTAAGGAAATCTCTGTGGATACTGGTGGTTGATTAGTATGCCCCGCTGATATTCTCTATTGGTTTACATATGACTGTAGACACTGCTTTTCTGGCCTTGAGTGTATTTTCACCTACGCTAACATCCCCAAAACCTGACATTCCCTTTGGTCTTATTCTCTGGGATCTCCTCTGCTTTTTATATAATATTTCTTGGTATTCTCATTAAGTCATGGTCTCATCTAATATCTTTACTCCTGTGATTGCCAGATGCTAAAGTCAATTTCTCCTTAATTAGATTGGCATGTTCAGAGCAGGAGTGAATATCACTAATGATTTATCTTTCACTGAGCAGCAGACTTGGAAATATAAATTTTTAATGCCTTTTTCCAATTTTTCAGTTTCTAAAATTATAGATATTTCATAGTATCCACTGGCTATTACTGCAATAATTCTATAATTAAAACCATTCACAACATTTTAGCATCTTATATTTTCCCAGTGTCTTGATAACCACACCATTATATCTAGATACATTGTATCTTCATTCACATGTAAATAAAATCCTTCCTCTATATGTGATATACATGGGATGGTTAAAGGAGCTGTGAACGCATTTAGATTTGCTTTACCAATTACCCAGTGAGGAACTGATCAATAAAATAGTCATGTGCCATAGGTGCCTTGGTTCTTGTTTGTTCTAAAATATACACAGAACTTAATGTTAATCAAATTATATTTCATGTCCCTAATTGTGATGAATAACTTGTGAATCACAGAGCTAAGTACTAAAGATATCTGGGGGTTTTCAGTAGTGGCCTAGAAAAGGAGGTTCTTTTGTATTTGTCTCAGTACATTGTGTACTTTTTCATCCATGTCTGTGACCCAGCTTTATGATCTTACAGATAAAATACAGAAGCCATTTATTGCCAACTCCCTTTTAATTGCCTTTCCAGCTACCACTGGGAAGAAGAGTGTGACAGATTTAATTCGCTCCAGAGAGCAAAAGACACATCTGAATGATTAAAGTGCCAGATATCTCAATAAATGTTATCAATTATATTAATTAAGAATAAATTGTAGTGAAATATGTTCTTAGAAAAGAAAAGAATACTCTGTATATGTATTAGCATACAATCATTCCTATTCATACATACTCCCTATGTCTAATAGTTCAGCTATGGTGTTTCATTTTTAAATGAAAATCTTGGTTGTTTTGATGAATGTGGTTTTATAAAAAAAGCTTGTAAAATTAGTATGTGCATTTACATAAGTAACTACTTTGATTTGAAATAAAACATGAGTACAGGTTGATTAAATTTATCTGTTTTTTAAATACACAGTGAGTCAGAGAGACACTTAACATCTTCTACTGAACTTCACTGTCCAGAAAGTTTTTAAGTCATTCAGGAAAATTAATCTTATAGCTCCGCAGCATTTCTACCAACATTTAGAAAAATTATAGTTTAAATTTAAAATGATTACAATCATAAATCAGGCTTTAAAGAGATTTTACAGACATTAGTTCATTTAATCCCCATTGAAACCTAGCTTTGAATTAGAGACATTCCCAGGATGACGTAAATAGTATTGAGACACAAATTTAAAATCAGGTAGTCTAATTCCCAGCGCCAACTCCAACATTTCATTTATTTCTAATCCCCTTGACTGTGCCAATTCACAGGAAGTCTGCCATGTTGTGGAAATGGAGGGCATCATTCCAAAGAGGACAAGATTGTACTTCCAGGTAGCTTTAAATATGTCAGGTGACAAAATGAATTATGTAACATGTTTAAATGACCACCTTCAGTGTAAACATAGTGAGTCTTAAAACAGACTTAGAGACATAACTAATACTTTTTAAGGGAACACAGTGCATACCTAGTGTGATATTTGTTCATCCTTATGTAATTAGTTAGGGTCTATGTAGATGAACAACAGTCACAAGGGAATACTGAGGAACATGTAAAAGTATTTGAGGTAAGAAAAATATAGCTTCTTAAGTAAACTGTGAATTACTCATGGTGTTCGATGTGTTGTCTTTAGGAAAAAGTAGTCTAAATTGAGGAGAATATCCACCCTACAGTGGAACATTTAGACAAATCATGGGTACATATAGCAAAATGACTACAGAACTGCAGCCTTATCAAGATTTACTATTGGAAGTGTGACATTTCTAGTCAGAGAATATTTGCAGATTTGTCTCACACTCAATTATAATTGAGATCTCCCAAGGAACAGGGAGTACCAACTACCAAAACGCCTGTAGGACAAGTTAAGGCATCTGAACACACTAGGAGGCACTATTCTAGTCCACTGAGTGGTTTTAAATGGAGGGTAGATGCAATAAGATTCTACATAAAAAGATAAATCATCTCTCTAGCTTCTTTGCAGAGAGGAGGTAAGAAGTAAAAGTAAATAGTACCATAGTGCCAGATCTACCTTGTACAGGCATATCTAGCTAGCCCCAGAGACCTGGCAAGCGCCCAAAGAATTACAATGTGCTAAATATGCCTTCAGGAAAATGAAGTTAGAATCTTAGGAGCAGAGAAAATGGATGAAGTATGTTGGAAGCCTCAAGATAAGTCCCTACAAAGGCTAGCAGGAAAGCCAATACAGAGAACAATGCTGGTCCCACCTACATGAATGAAGAGGTCTACAATTACACTACATTGAAAACTACCATCAAATCATAAGATTAATATAAGCTTTGAAGCTTGGTTTTTATTTCTAAAGCTGAAGGAAATGCTTATTGATTCAAATGAGAATATCTAATTCTTTGACACAATAAGTTGAACACAAATCCATTAGCCAAGATGAGGTTTTTAGTTTGTATTTGTGTAGTTTGATAGAAAAGAAATTATTTTCATGGAGACGGGTTTATAAATTCATCCAAACAGACTTCACCAGCACTTTAAAATAAAAAGTTATTTTGTGTATTAAGTAAACCCTGTGTCAATACAAATTGTTGACACATTTGAAATCTACTGGAAGTTGTTACTGGAATTCCTGTATTCTTCTTGAATTTACCAGGAATGCTTAACTGTCTTGGAATTCAAGTCTACTTACATTATGTCTACTATATTGTAAAGTACATGCTCCACAGTCTGAAAGATAAATTCAAACAACAATTTATATTCATAGAAGCGTGTAACTATCTTCTGAAATTGGAGCTTCATTTGTATAAAATCTGCTTTCAGTTCTGCAAAATCCTTTGATTACACAGAAACAGGAATTTTTTTTTTTCATCTTCCAGATGCCAACCGCTTCATGTACATGACCACTTAGAATCTGACTCTGCTCCGCTCTTGGTTACTCCAGGCTTCCAATGGTATTTTTAACAGTTTAAATGTATTTCTATTGATAACAAGAGCCATTAATTTTCTGTTTCAATTTTTACACAGGTGTAACACAGGTGGTACGCCCTTTCCTCTCTGCCCCATAGGGTGTAGCTCTAACTACCCTCTAGGGAAGAGAAGGTTGGGTGAACAGCCTTACTATTTCTCCAGCTCAGTAATTATCTACAAACACATTCCCTCCACTGTCTAAGTGTTATTAAGCAGAGTTAAGGCTGATGTGTGCAAACAGGCTGTATCATGTTCCGTCTTCCTTACTTAGAGTCCCATTCAGAAATATAATGTAAGGTGTTAAGCTAACTACATTTCAAATTCCATGTCTTTATTTTTGTAAAGTTCATGTGATTCATTAAAAAAAAATCTTCATGATTGGATGGAAGGGTATCACACATGATGTTCTTGATGTAGCTTTATTCTGTAATATTTGGTGACTTTTACCGAGAAGACATGTCTGTTCACCCAGATAAGATACTGACAGCTGGGCAAGATGATTCCATCCAAGTCTATCTTGGTGAACGATGAGCTTATTGTGGTTGTACAGAGGGCCTTGGATGACTCAAAGGCAGCTGCGTTACTGAAAAGCCCGCCCTAGCATGGGTGGGAACGTATGCATGTTTCATTTCAGGGGGTTCTTTGTTCTGCTTGCATGCGTGTATACTGCAGAGACACACTTCATCTCAGCAATTGTACAATGCCTTTCTGATATTGGAGAAGAGATATTGTGAATCTTGAAGCTTTCTGAACTTCTGCAGCCATGTAAGTTTCTCTGTCTCCTTGAGTCAATGAGCCTATTTCACTCTAAGAAAGAACATTTTAATTTAGAGGGAATAGCTACCTACCCAAAGTCCAGTGATACCTGTTGGAGGGAGATTTTTAATACAGAATCTCAGAATATGTCTTACAAAGTTACATTTCCATAAATACTTACAGATCCATCAATCTGATTTTTCTATTGTTGTTAAGAATGCTCTGAGTATCATAAACAAGTTACTTTCATGAAATAAACAATGAACTGTGGGATATTTCATTACTTCTAATTTTTTTTACCTTATTTTGATGAATATTGGGTGCTCATGGGTTTCTAATCATCAATGATTGCTTTAGTCCATGAAACTGCTGAATTTAAAAACAGGGGTTTAGAAGAACCAAAATGTGCTTTGAATCAGGATATGAGAATGAGGAGGAGAAACTGGGAAAATTTATCTTGTTTCTTCTTGAAGCACTAAGCAAGTAGGCTATGGAAACTTTGTTTACCCTTCAAGATCTGCTTTTCTGACTTTCCATTGAGAATTCATACATGAAGAACTACTTCCACTGTTTCTGCTTACTCCGACTTCAGGACAGCTGATTGTAATGGCTCTCTGCTGTTACGAAATTCAAGATGCTTCCATTTAGCTTGTTGTTTTTCTGTGACTTGCTTTCATGTTTGCAAATTGTTCTATGCGCATACATGCATGCAGTTACAACTAAAACCAAAAGAGGCCAAGAATTTGAAAAAGAGCAAGGAAGGGTATCAGGAGGGTTTTGAGGATGGAAAGGGAGTAATTTTGTGGTAAATCCAAAAATGAAAGAAAGTAAAAAAAAAAAAAATTCCCAAATTACTAAGCTTGAATGTACTATACTTGTTTGCTATGAATACAATTCTTAAAAATGCTGTCATTCATATTATCTCATAGTTAATGGTTGCTTAAGAGCAATATGAAAGATTACCACATTTATCTGCAGAAAACAAAGGTGAATTGAATTGCACACTTGCTAACCACTAAAAGAACTTGATGACTATTCCATCCATGGTGATGGAATAAACGAGAGGTATCTGGAATGGGTATGTGTTTGGAAATACTAAGCTTAAGAATCCGGAAAAACCTGGACATGTTTTAACATCCTTTAATGTCAGGAAATGTGTTGGATATTTTCAATGTAATTCCATCTGTGTGAACTAATTAAGAAAGCAGAAATGTAAGAGACCAAGTAACAAGTCTATTATGGCCAGAAAACTTGCATGAAAAATTAGATATGCTATTTGATGTCAATATTTCCCAAGAATTCACAGGCAACTTGAAAACAGTATTGAACGGAAAACTTCACTGACATAATTGAGAATACATTTACACATAGTTTGTATTTCATGTTATCTTAAAAATACATTTAACATGACATTTTCCTTAGTTGTGAAGAAAGGCTTGCTTTAATTTTAAGAGTATGCATAGTATCCAAATCAGATCCAGAGAATGATCTGGCCTGTGAAGAAATGGTGTTTGTTAATGTGTAGATACACATATTCTTGATACAATGTAATTCTTCATTAGGTAAAAATCAAGAGCTGAAATGTTATGCTATTTAGTCTTTGGGATATCTTGAAAGCTTCATTAAAGACTCAGAATAAATTTGAGAGAAACTCGTAACTTTTAGCTTAAGACAGATCAGGACTTATCCCAGGGGCATGAACAGGCTTTTTGGAACCCATTCCCTATGGTGAATTATCTTGCTCAGGCTTGATTCAAGGGGGAGGGTCTAGGCCTGACCTCAACTTGGTATGCCAGACTTTCTTGACTATTCAAGGGTGGCCCTTACCCCTCTAAGGAGTGGATGGGTTCTGGGAGAAGGAGAAGGAGGGGGAACTCTGGATGGTATGTAAAATTAACAAAAAATATAATTAAAAAATGAAAACTATATCATATTACATTTTTTGTTACTGATAAAATGTTGAAGTGGCTGCTCTCTTCCTCTATACTAGATTGGTTTAATGTGCTCAAGAAACCTTAGTTAATTTTCTGCTAGTACAATGCTGTATAAAAGTCTCTCCAGAATTTCAATAATTTACTGCCTCTTAGTCTTCAGGCTAGCTAATTATAGCTAAAGTCCTAAGCTGAACTGAATCACAGGATTTGGGATTATGTGTATATATTCTGGATAATGTAATAATTGCAATATAGGGCAGGTGGGGCTCCTAGTACAAGTGGAATATAATTCTACTATGCTAAGGTATCCACTCAAAAGTGTTGCACCTCATCATTTCAGTGTCTAGAGAAAGTCACAGAGACATATTTAAACATCAACCAGTCATGGAAGAACATTTCACAAATACTGAACTATGATATGTACTTGGAGAAAATAAATATTAACAAATATAGACTTCCAAAAAGGCCTGCAAATATGCAAGTATTATCAGTTGATTTTAGACAGTCAACCAAAATTCATTATACTCTGTAGGTTCAAAATTTTTTTACTAGAGTGTGTACATCTATACAGAAAACAAAATATAAATATTTAGTTACTTTGAGCACATGGGAAAAATAATGTTCTAACCCAGGAGACATGGAAGTCAAAATTGTTATGGGAGTAACTAAGAAGAATCATAAACTATTTGGACTTTATCACCAATCTTTATGTAATCAGAAAACAGTTACAAAGGTAAAATGGGCTTCTGAAGTTATGAAGATAAGGTTGTTTAAATGGAATATGAGAAAAACAGAAAGCTAATCTGATTTGCCTTTAAGTGTATAAATTTATTTATACTAGTGTTTCTGTGGTTTTGAGTAATCTAATGGGATCTGCTGCTTCTGTAGCGTCTTTGAGTTGGAGAAGTCTTTCAAGGACAAAGGAATTTCAGCAAGTTTTGTAGGGATAAAAGGAGAATGAAAAACTGTGACTAAGAACTAATCCCAGGAGGCAGAGGCAGGCAGATCTCTATATGTTCAAGACCAGCCTGGTCTACAAAGCAAGTTCCAGGACAGCCAAGACTATTACATAGAGAAAAGCCTGTCTTGATAAACAATGACAACAAAAATTTTTCACTAAATATCTGGAATTTTAATGATGTGTTCTCTGGGTAGACAGTGTTTCTGAGTATTCATTCTGCATTTTGATTTAAAAGTAAGTTCATTATTTCCAATTATATAGGACAATGTTCAAATAATACTTAGCTTTAGATATGTGAATAGCACCTAGCAAAAATAATTGTTTTTTTAACGTATACTTTTATTGAAAATAGATTCTTTTTTCATGCCATATATCCTGAAAATGGGTTCCCCTCCCTGTCTCCCTCCTAGTTCCTGTCCTCCTGTTCCTCCCTTCCTCTCTTGATCCACTCCCTCTCTGTCTTTCATTAGAAAAGAACAAGTTTCCGAAAGCCAACAACCAAACACAGAAAAACAAAATACAGTTAGATGAAGTAAAAACTATCATATCAAAGTTGGACACAGAAACCCAACAGGAGGAAAGGATCCCAAGAGCAGGAACAAGAGTCAGAAACCCACTTGTTTGACCAGTTTAGTCCCATAAAATACTAAGTTAAATATTATGAAATTAATATAGCAGTTCCCCAGAAAGTTGGGAATCAATCTCCCTCAAAATTCAGCTATACCACTCTTGGTCATATGCCCAAAGGATGCTCCATCCTATCACAAGCACACTTGTTCGTTATGGCTTTATTCATAATAGCCAGAACCTGGAAACAACCTAGATGTTCCTCAACAGAAGAATGTTTTTCTAATTTTTAAGAGCATATTTATGATAAAATTAAAAATGAGGTAGATACATTTGCTTTTAATTTCTTATGAAATCCACTCATGGAAAGTCATCTATCTAGTATTGATCTCTATACTAAATATTGTGCAAAAAGTGAGGGATTTCAGTCTGTTTGTTGTTCACAAAAGCAAATATGAATTATAATATCAATGACAAAAATGTACGGTATTTTCATGGAAACACTATGCTTACGGAAGTCCCTAAAATAAGATTAAATGACTTGGAATATAATGAGACAACTTAAATATAATTTATCTCAAATAGCTTTTGGAGACAGTATTATTATCAAATGAGGAATGTCCATACATGTAAAATTCCCAAACATGTATGTAAAACTTCTTGAATTCATGAAATTAATAGTATGAATATGATAAGTTGATATTTTCTGAAGACAAATTATTTATGAGTATAAACCAAAAAATGTGGGGTGCTTATTAAATTCAAAATATGTACTTGTTCATTTTGTTCAAATTTAATATTATTCTCCCAAATATATTATTATCTGACAATATAATAGTTGCTGATTTGGGGTCAAATATTACTTATTATACAAATGTGCTTATTTTAATATAGAGAGTATAAATAATATTATTATTGTTGAACTTGAATATCTTTGGAAAATTAGTAATGGTAACATTTTCATGCCTGAAATTATAGAGTTCAATTAAAAGGTAATGAAAACTTACTTACATTTGCAATTCCATTTTTTCACATGTAAATAAAATACACCATTTGGGGTAGGTAATGTTATATTTGGATAAGCATAGCAATGTACGAGTATCTGCTGTCAATTACAACTTCTATCTTGATAGGTTTTTTTTTTTTTCGTTTTTGTCTAGAATTCATGACCTTCATACTTTTTACCTTCCGAGAACAGGGGCTGCAGATGTGCAGTACTACCACCTGGCTAAAATGTCTACACACTTTCATCACATTCTCAGCAGTATTTCTAGTAAGCATTCTGGAATTATTGATACAAACCTCAATTCTAAAAATTAATAATTAAACTAAGTAATTCGCTTCTGTAGGTCTTCATGGCTGTAGATTGAATTTTGTATTTGAAATTGATTATAAAATGTAGCAAGTGTCAATAACTTTTACTATTTTATTCAACAACTAATTAGAGTACCCTCTATAAGTACTGACTGTTCTATAGAGTACCCTCTATATGTACTGACTGATCAATTTTGAAAAGGAAAAAAGGCAAAATATCAAGTTAATTGGCCAAGAAATTATAAATATGATAGGATGGAATATCTTCCTAAAAGTCTGACTGTTTTAAAATAAAAATCTGGATACACATGATCAGATACGCATAAACAAATTTTAATAAATAAAAGAACAGTTAGAACATATACCCTAAGACGATTGTGTGGCTTGCAGTTTTGAATGAAGAATAACTGGCAAAGGTTGTTGGCATAGATGTGTTTTCAAGAGCAGTTGCCCAGTCATAGGGTTTCTAACTCCAACCTGTAAGATTTTAAGATTAAATACAAGTGTCACCTGAAGGCGTTCCTTAGAGGAATCCTTTGGTCACATAAGTGTTTTCTTTATAGTCACCCCTTCTCCTTTAGAAGTTGACTAAAATATGGAGAGAGAAGGAAGAAAGAAGCAGGGAAATGGGCAGGAGATTATTCTAAAATATAGGCAATAGATGACATTGGCTTTCATTCATAAACAAGCAAACGTGCAGAAGAGAGAGAGAGAGAGGAAGTGGGGGAGGGGGAGAGAATTAGGGCAGGGGAGAGAGAAAACGGGGTGGGGCGGGGGGAGGGGGAGAGAGGTGGGACTTGAAGGCTTCTGGTTTAGGTCTGTATTCACTGTGATGGAGGCACAGAAGAAACAGAAGTTAGTAGGATGCAAAGTTCAATTTCATGTTGCATTTGCTATGTGTCTTAAGGTTTCTATTGCTGGGACACAACACTATGGTAAAAAGTAACTTGGAGAAAGGGGATTTTATTGCGACTTGTAGTTACACATCTCAGTCTATCACAGAGGGAAGTCAGAACAGAAACTGAAGCATGGCAGAACCTAGAGGCAAGAGCTGATGTGGAGGCCACAGATGAGTGCTACTTGCTGGCTTCCTCCTCATAACTTGCTCTTCCTTTTTTTTTATAGCACATAGGACCACCAGCCCAGGGGCAGAAATATACTTAATGGGCTGAGCTCTCTCACATCAATAGTCTATCAAGGAAATGCATCACAGGTTTACCCACAAGCAAATATGGTGGAGACATTTACTCAATTGAAGGTCTTTCTTCCAAAAATGACTCGAGGTGGTATCAAGTTGACATAAAATTAGCCAGCACCCTATGCCTACATCATTCAGCTGCATTGATAAGTCTGAGTTCAGGTAGAGTCAGAGCAGAAGACATGAATTTGTAGAATATCCAAATCAACTTCTGATTAGTCTTTAAAGTGGAAATATAAAATATAGAAGAATTAATATACAGACAGATTTCAATAGCCGAATCTTGGGGTAGTTTATTGTATAAATGCTTCTCAGTATTTCTTAGAGGGGAACTGAAGTGATGATTGACAAAATAAACTGAAAGCCAGACTTTCATTGCTTAGGAGAGAGGGTACATGAAGTATTTTGATTGGATAGGTTGGCCAGTCAGACCATTTGCATTTGATAGAATCAGAAGGGAAGAATCTGAGAAGTGACCATGATGTAGAGGTGTATGAATCTTAATTTACAATAAAATGAGAACATTGGATTGAAGACAGAAATTTATGAAATTGTGTTCAAGAGGAAAGAGGAAATTGTAAAAAAAAAAATGTGTAACGATACATTTTTATTTATTTATTTTTTTGGAGTTAGAAGAGAAATAGGTGATGGCCAGAAGATAAAATGAAATTGAGGTGGTATGTCTGTGATATGGAAAGCAAACTGCCTGTGTCATTGTTGATGGCATGTGATCTGGTTGATGGGGACTATCAGATAATCAAATAGAGAAGTGAGAAAATGACTTCAGCAATAGCCCTGAAAGTAAAAGAGGAAAATTCTAGTAAAGAGTGAAAGGGACATATCCACATGGAAAGCTGTCCATGCTAGTTTCAGAAGTTAGATCATAGAAGTAAAGTTTCAGAAAAGTTGAGGTGCAGTAACAGTGTCAGATTTTCTCTTTCTATTCCTATACTACTCCATAAAACAGGAAAACATTCCCGAGGTGAAAACGAGAGGAATTAAGGGAAAGAGACATAGCATAAGATGGTCCTATGCAAAATGGAGTGAGTGAGTATTCTATGGAAAGAATTGAATATTCAAGTGTGGACATAATACCTATTTTGGTAATGTGAGGTTCTGTGAGACCACCACTGGCATACTGGTGGAGGGTCTTATACCTAGAGAGTAGAGAATTGTGTTAAAGGAACATACAGACATGACAGGAAGCAAACAAGTATTGGATTTGAATGAGTAATTTATACTAATGTGCATGAGGCTTAAGATAAAAAATGGAAAACTCTAGGTGTTAGGTGAGGAATGAGAGGTAAGGAAGGGAACATCTCAGTGACTCCCAAACATTTTTTGGAATTGGCCTTCTACAACAGTGAGCTAGAAAGATTTGAACTGTTTCAGATAGGTTTGCTAGGATGCATTAGAATGTGAAGTTTTATGAGAAGAACTGTTGCTAATAACAATCTTGGTATCATCACAGGACTCATGTTAGAATTCCCAGAGCATTGAGATAGATTGTAGGTCTCCAGCATTGAATTGATCCTCTAATGTCCTCAACAGATCTAGACTATGAAGGTAGACCAGACATGGTGCCTTTAATCCCAAAGGCAGTTGGATCTCTGTGTATCAGAGGCCATCCTGGTTTGCAAAGTAAGTTCCCAAATTGCAAGGCCTACATAAAGACTTTGTATTTCAAAACAAAAACAACAAGGTAAAAGAAAAGAAACATAGCATAAAAGTATGATCCTTAAATGAACATTATTGAGAATTTCTGAAGCATTTCAGAAATCCCAGGAGAAGTCATAGTTGATGGTGATGGAGTGAGAAAAGATGTTCTAAAAAGTGATAATAAGATGCTAGCCTCTTCTCTTTTTTATTCATAATCATGGAAGTGGACAGGTTGCTTCACCATGCATCTCTTTAGGGCACACTGCCACATGTCAAGGTGGCAAGCATACCAATAACTTCTAAGTCAGGTATGAAACCTTGATAGTACCTCACTAGTCCATGATGGAATATTTGGCCTGCTTGGTCTTGTGCAAATAAAGCCAGCTGCTTTGAGATCGTGTGTTCTACAGCCACATCATTTCTAGAAACAGCATAAATACAGACATGCACATACAACATTAAGCTCAGAAGAAGATATTTTGGGAGTGGCAAATCTGGAGTGTGAGCAGGAGTGTATATGATCAAGGTCAATATATATATATATAATTATATATATAAAATATATATATATATATACATGTGTGTGTTTCATATATATGTATGTGTGAAAATTTCAAAAGAATATAATTTAAAAAAGTATTTTTGACTTCCTGTGTCTCATTATCACTTACCAAGAAAGAAACTTTAGATAAGCTTCTATATTCCCAAAGTCCCATGGCTACACATTGAAAGACACAGTCACTCAGGCTGTCCTCAAACTCCTGATCCTCCTGCCTCCACCTCCTTCAGTCCAATCAGCGAGAAAGAGGAGGGATTGTATGAGCGAGAATTGTTGAGACCATGATTGGAAAAAGCACAGGGACAAATAGCCAAACTAGTGGGAACACATGAACTATGAACCAATAGCTGAGAAGCCCCCAACTGGATCAGGCCCTCTGGATAAGTGAGACAGTTGATTAGCTTGAACTGTTTGGGAGGCCTCCAGGCAGTGGGACCAGGACCTGTCCTTAGTGCATGAGCTGACTTTTTGGAGCCTGGGAGGCACGCAGGGACACTTTGCTTAGCTGGGTAAAGGGAGGAGGGGATTGGACCTGCCTGACTGAATCTACCAGGCTGAGCTGAATCCCCAGGGGAGTCCTTTCCCTGGAGGAGATGGGAATGGGGTGTGGGCTGGGGGGGAGGGCAGTGGGGGGGCAGTGGGAGGAGGGAGGACAGTCGAAAAGTTTTTTTAAAAAAAATAATAAACAACAACAACAACAAAAAAAGAAAGACACAGTCACAATAGCTACTGTTTACCTAGTTCAAGTAGGATTTGCAAAATGCACAGAGGGACTAAAGTTGTAGCTTGGTTGGTGGATTCTTTGCCTAGCATGCATGAAGCCTAGCTTTAATCCCCATCATTTCTTAAAACTGGTTATAAGACAGAACTTATAATCCCAGCATTCTGAAGATAGAGTATCTCTGTGTATTGAGGTTGTACCCAGAAGGAACTGTAAAAGACCACGTCACAAAAAATTTAAAAAATATATGAAAGTCATTACAGAATTGAACAGTGCCACTTTGTCAAGTTTATTTAGACCAGTTTCACAATTAAGTCACATTCATCTACTAGTATCTTTTATTTTTCCTTTTCCTTCTGCTAACTTCAATGGCTGAATTTACATTTTCCCTACTTTTAAATATATTTATTCTTTCATTATATCATACACACACACACACACACACACACACACACACACACACAGTTGAAATTTTCTCCAGTCATGCCCAGCCCCACGGATCCTGCAAGCGCTTATAAAATAATCACTTAGAAGCTTATATTAATTAAACTGCTCGGCCATTAGCTCAGGCCTTCCACTGACTA
>CABHPR010129047.1:0-12807 GCA_902168415.1 Peromyscus melanophrys
TTTTTTTTTTTTTTGGTTTTTTGGGACAGCATTTCTCTGTGTAGCCCTGGCTGTCCCAGAACTCGGCTCTGGAGACCAGGCTGGCCTTGAACTCACAGAGAGCTGCTTGGCTCTGTCTCCCGAGTGCTGGAATTAAAGGTGTGTATCACCACCCAGCTAATGTGCTTATTTGTGTGCCTGAGAGTGTGGAGAGAGAGATACTGCGTTTGCATGAAGTCAGAAGACAACCACCAGTGTTGGTCCTTAGCTTCCACCTGGTGTGGGAGACAGGGTGTGTTTCTAGTCACCCTTTAGCTGGCCTGAGAGCCACTGGGTTTCTGTCTCCACCCCCATCCTTCAGCAGGAACACTGCAGCTACCACCATGAACAACCACACCCAACCTTGTGGGTTCTGGGGATTTGAAGTCAGGTGCACACACTTTACACAATGATCCATCTCTCCAGCTCTCGTTTTTTCAGGGAGTTAAATTTGAGGGTTTTTTTTCTTTCTTTCTTTCTTTCTTTCTTTCTTTCT
The DNA here is from genome assembly GCA_902168415.1 of Peromyscus melanophrys. Taxonomy (NCBI): domain Eukaryota; kingdom Metazoa; phylum Chordata; class Mammalia; order Rodentia; family Cricetidae; genus Peromyscus; species Peromyscus melanophrys. The sequence goes on from CABHPR010129047.1 coordinate 515, forward strand.
TTCTTTCTTTCTTTCTTTCTTTCTTTCTTTCTTTCTTTCTTTCTTTCTTTCTTTCCTTTAAATTACATTTACTTTATCTGGGGTAGGGGAGTGTGCGACAGCTAGTGAATGGAGGTTAGAGGACAACCTGTGGGCGTCAGCTCTCCCTCCGTGATTAGACTGAGAACCAAGCTCCGGTCAGCAGACTCTGTGGCAAGCACTTGTTCCCTAGAAGATTTCTCACCAGCCCCCGCCCCCCTCCTTTTCCTCCTTAGCCTTGAACTCTGGGTCCTCCTGCTTTGGCCTCCCAAATATTGAGATTACAGGAGAAAGCTGCAATGTCTGGCTGTTTAGCCTGTTCTTTTCTTTTCTTTCTTTTTCTTTTTTTTTTCTTTCTTTCTTTTTTTTGTTTTTTTGTTTTTTTTTTGTTTTGTTTGTTTTTTGAGGCAGGGATTCTCTGTGTAGCTTTGCGCCTTTCCTGGATCTCGCTTTGGAGACCAGGCTGGCCTCGAACTCACAGAGATCCGCCTGGCTCTGCCTCCCGAGTGCTGGGACTAAAGGTGTGTGCCACCACCACCCGACTAGCCTGTTCTTTTCAACAAAGTTGAAAATCTACAAAGGGCAACAGAGAGTTGCCTCAGGGGTTAATAGTGCTGGCTTCTCTGGAGGAGGACTCAGTTTAATTCCTTGCATCCACAGGCAGCTAACCACTGTCTGCAGCTCAGGTTCCAGGGCACCTGAGGGCATCAGGCATTCGCAGGTAAAGCACCCATACACATAACAATAAATAATAGTTTACTTATTTATTGGTTTTCTGAGACAGGGTTTCTCTGTTTAGCCCTGGCTGTCCTGGATCTCACTCTGTAGACCAGGCTGGCCCCAAACTCACAGAGATCTGCCTGCCTCTGCCTCCTGAGTGCTGGGATTAAAGGTGTGTGCCACAATGCAGGGCTAATAAAATAATTTTTAAAATTTAGAAATATCTTAGGGCTAATTTGCCCTTTTTTCTTTTTTTGAAGAGTGGGTGTGGCCTCATGCTTGAGCTCCTCCCACGGCACCTTCCAAGCATCTTCCGTTACATGTGCAGAGCTGCATCCTTCCCAGTCAGCCACTGAGGAACGCCACAACCATATGTAAAGTCTTTTCTGTTCCTTGTGGCATAGTATAGTGCCTCAGTTTACTTAGGTGCCTAAGCGAGTTCTCATTTCTTGAATCATTTAAGTAATATACTTGGCCACTGGCTGGGCATTGTCTTCTGAAAAGGGGGGTGGGACGGACGGGACGACGCACACTAGTAAAAAGCTGGGCACTTTGATGATGTGTGGTCTTGGTTCATCAGATTGTCAGAATGGCAGGTGCTACAGAGAGCAGGGAACTGACGGGAGAGCCGTAGATGTCTGGCATCTGAGAGCTTGAGTGGACAAACATTTGCATCTGGAGGCCAGGGCAGAGCTCCAGGCTGGAGGCGGAAGCTGGGACCAGCATAAACAGGGATTAAGGTGGTAGATTTTGAAGCTTTCCACAGGCCCAGTGAACAGTCACTGTCCTTCAGGACAGTGTCCGTGCCCTCTGACTTACTGTGTCATGATCTGTTTTAGGTCGGGGGTTGACTTGCAGATGAGTGCATCTCGAAGCTCCAGGAGCCCTGCCCTTGCAAGTTGGAAGTGGGAACAGTAAACAAACGGCCCTTGCTGTGCGTTAGGCTTTGGGTAGCAATGAAAAATAAACGTCCGGAGAATTCCACACGCAGTCCATTAAAGACTGCTCATTTGAAAGCTGCCCGAGTGTTGCTGCTGAAGGCATACGGAGTTCAGAATCATTCAGTTCTCACCTTGGTGACTGATCTAATATTGTTTCATTTTCCTCTTGACAAATTGTGAAATAAATCTGATTTTGAGAGAACTAACCTCATGTGGCCAACAGATTCTACTTTGCAAAGATGTTCACAACCCTGTCTCTGTCCCCCAGGCTCATCTTACAATGTGACCTACAGCACACACACACACACACACACACACACACACACACACACACACACCCGCAGGCTGCAGGGGACCTTATATTCCTTCCCCCGGGATGTGGCCAAGTGGTGGGAGTAATGCGCATGACTTCTGAGGCAGGGTTATAAGAAAGACATCTGCTTTGGCTTGGCTGGTTTGGACTGCTTTTGTTTGGTTGGGTGGCTTGCTTGTCCTTTGTCTGAGACAAGGCCTGTTGTGTAGCTCTGGCTGGCCTGGAACTCAGAGATCCATCCACCTGCCTCTGCCTCCTGGGCTGGGATCAAAGGTGTGCCCCACCACATCTGGCCTCTTTTTGTGTGTGTTTTTGGTTTTTGGTTATTTTGTGGGGTTTTGTTGTTGTTTTGAGACAAGGTCTTACTCTGTAGGTTAAACTGGCCTGGAACTTTCTATGCCCCCTAGGCTGGCCTTGAACTCATGGCCTCCTGTCTCAGTCTCTTGTGTGGTTGGATGGCAGGTGTGGAGCACCACACCCAGGTAATTATTATTATTGTTGTTACTACCGTTGTCGTTGTTGTTATTACAAGCTTTTTGCAGACCGTGTGTGGTCTTGCTCAACAGCATGGGTCTGGAGCCAGGTCTCGTGGCTTCTCTCCAGGTACAAACTTGCTGAGTCCTTTTGGACCGGCCTTTCAGCCTCGGTTCCTTCCGCTGTGGAGCTGTCCAGTGGGGCCCAGTGATGCCCAGCTGAGAGCTCTCCCAGCAAGCTCAGCACCTGTGGCTCCTCCCAGCATTTCTTACCCCCGCTCCCGACCCTCATCCTCTCCCTCTCAGGGGCTGGACTTCAGTTCCTTCCCCAGCTTCTCCTTCCTCTGTACCTCAGCCATTTTGACTACGCACTCTCTTGGTCTCTTGGCTCGCTCTTGCCCTCTTGGTCCGCTTGCTCCTCTCTCCCTTGGCCCCCACTCCCTCCTCTCATGGCCTGGTCCATTCTGCTGGCCATGTTCAGTCTGGGTCCTTCCAGATGCATCTGGATGTGCTTTCCCTCATATCTACAATAAGAACTTTCTCTTCAACCATACCTTGACCTGGTCATGTGTACCAGGCTTTCTTTTTGGGCCACCAACCAGCTCCCAAATCATGACACGGAGACTTATTATTAATGTCACAAATGCTTGGCCTTAGCTTAGGCTTGTTTCTTGCTAGCTCTTTTAACTTAACCTGTTTCTCTTCGTCTACATTTTGCCTCGGGGCTTTTTACCTTTGTTTCCTTCTGTATGCCCTACTTTCCTGCTTCTTGTGTGTGGCAGGCAGCTGCCTGGCTTCCTGGATTGCCCCTAGAGCCTAGATTCCTCCTACTTATTCTCTCTGCCTGCCAGCCCCACCTATCCCTCCTCTGCCTAGCTATTGGTCGTTCAGCTCTTTAATAGACTAATCAGGTGCCTTAGGCTGGCAAGGTGAAACAGCAACATATCTTTACATAATTAAACAAATGCAGCAGAAACAAATGTAATATACCTTCACATAGTTAAAGTAACATTCCTCGGCATAAACCCATCTTTGCCCAGTTAAAATGATATTCCACAGCTATGTCCTCATTTTCATTCAGATTCTAACACTCGTGAAGGAAAGCTGCAGCGGCAGGATAGATGACCTTGCCAGCAAGAGTGGGGGCAAGCAGGCTCAAAGCAGGTTCCCTCCTCCTCGTCCTTTTATCTGGGCTGCCGTCAGAAGGTGCCATCCACATTTAGAATGGGTCTTCTTGATTCAAAAAAGTGTAATCAAGAAAGTCCCTCTCAGGAGTGCACAGCTACTTTGGATTTTAGTTGATTCCAGAGGCGGTCAAGTTGACAGCTAAGATCAGCCATCACTAGTAGTGTCTGATGCGACAAGCTCCATCCACCAGTGATCCCCTTCTGTGTTCCGGCTGTAGTGTTTGGCTCAGTTCTGGTCTTAGTCAACAGGCTGGGTGGAACTAGACTGCACAGCCTAGTTCCAGAAACAGGGATCAGAGAGATGGCTTAGCAGTTAAGATCACTCGCTGCTCTTACAGAAGGCCTGAGTTCAGTTCCTAGCACCCATGTGGTGGCTCACAACTGCCTCTAACTTTAGCTCCCTGCTCTGGCCTCTGAGGACATTATGTGGCACACACACAAACACGCAAGTATATAAAATAAATAAATATTTTAAAGTTCAGGGCTCAGCTGCCCAAAGCTTGATCGGAGTCCTGATTCATAATGTGTGGATAGGCACTCGATGTGGGTTATGATAGTTCTGACAGCTTCTGAGGTTGGAAACTCTCTTTAGAACTTTTATGTTCAGTTCCCACACTGCAACTCAAAGAAACGCCAATAATGTTAATAGGGGGTTTGCAGATGTCGGACCATCACACAGCGGGACATAAATAGAGTCATTAGACACACTCCTTAGGCTATTAAGCCTCCTGAAGGCATTAGGTATCCTGGGCGTGACTCCCCAGACAAAATACCCAGGTCTGTTTTGCCAAGTCAGACATTTTGGTGGGGATGGGAAGATGGTTCCATCAATTACGTGCTTGCCTTAGAAGCTCCGAGGACCTGAGTTTGGATCTCCAGCACCATGTAAAAGCTGGCCATGGTGGTGGCTGCTTATAATCCCAGCACTATAGAGACAGGAGGATCCCAGAGACTTGCTGGTATGCCATCCAGGTTCATGAGAGACCTTGTCTCACCAAAGAGACATTGTCAAGATGGCTGCCAAGCCTAATGAACCTACTGAGTTCAGTCCCTGAAATCTACATGGTGGGAGGAATAAGGGACTCCCACGAGTTTTCCTCGACCTTGACATGCACATGGCACACACACACACACACACACACACACACACACACACACGCACACTCACTCACACACGCATGTGCAACTTTTTGGCTGCCTGTTCTGTTGGTTTAGCGGGTCAGCAAATAGACAAGACAGACGAATAGTATCACTCCAGAAAAGCTTCCACAGCAACGGGCTGAGAAAGCGGACTGTGCAAACAAGTAGACGGAGGAGCAGACCTGGAGCTGGAAGTGGTGGGGATTCCTGCCATCCCAGCACCGGGGAGGTGGAGGCAGGAGGATCTGGAGTCAAAAGCCAGCCTTGGCTACATAGTGCTTCAAGGCTAGCCTGAGCATACAAGAAACCTGCCTTGGAAGAGGAGGAGGAGGAGGATGACCAGAGAGACACCACTGAAAGCAGTCGGGCAAAGGAAAGGCTGCTTTGGATAACTTTAAGCAGATCCATCAACTTGGAGGAGGGCCAGGGGCACAGGGAGCAGTTCTTAAAGGGCCAGGCCCTGTTTCTCAGGTCCATCTTCCTTCAATCTGTCATTTGGTCGTGAAATAATGACTGAAAACCTAAACTGTGGGGGTATTGTGTTCCCCAAACTATTGTGTATGCTAATAAACTTATCTCGGGTCAGAGAACAGGACAGCCACAATATTAAACATAGAGGTTAGGCAGTGGTAGCATACGCCTTTAATCCTAGCATTCCAGAGACAGAAATCCCTCTGGATCTCTGTGAGTTCAAGGCCACATTGGAAACGGCCAGGCACGGTGATACACACCTTTAATCCCAGAAAGCCACACCTTTAATCCCAGGGAGTGGTGGTAGAAAGCAGAAAGGTATATAAGGCGTGAGGACCAGAAACTAGAGGCATTTGGCCTGGAGAGGCCTTTGGCCTGGAGAAGCATGTGGCTGGTTAAGCTTTTAGGCTTCTAGCAGCAGTTCAGCTGAGACCCATTCTGGATGAGGGCTCGGGGCATCCAGTCTGAGGAAACAAGACCAGCTGAGGATTCAGCGAGGTGAGATAGCTGTGGCTTATTCTGTCTCTCTGACCTTCCAGTGTTCACCCCAATAACTGGCCTCAGGTTTGATTTTATTAATAAGACTTTTAAGATTCATGCTACACTAAACAGTTAATTGCACAAGTGGACAAAGAAGAGTCTCCTCAGCAGTCCTCTGTGGGTCTCACTCACGTGTGCCAGTCTATAAAAAGATTTGCTTATTTAAAAATAAACAATGTTTGTTTGTGGTATGGGCCCACCCCCACTCACATGCTTGGAATGAAGGGTTTGGTAAATGGCTGCAGATGTGAGCCGAGCTAATACCCATTTCAAGCCCAGGACGCAAGGCATGCTTGCAGTCCCAGCTATCCAGGAGGCTGAGGCGGGCCGATCACTTGAGCCCAGGAGTTCAAGGTTTATGGCAAAGCCCAGGGCAAAAGTTGTGTGTGTCTTGATCCTTTGCTGTGGCAGAGACCAGAGTAGCCTCAACGAGGAGAGGATATTATTTTGCACACTGAATGCTTAGCACTCTTTGAATTCGAGTTTATCTAGGGTCTGATATCATGTGAGGCAAAAGAAAGAGAGACAAAAGGAATGTAGAACATACTGGAAGCAGAGAGGGTGTTGAGCTCAGGGAAACTTAATAAAACAGGAAATGTTCAGAATTTTTGTTTTGTTTGTTTTTGTTTGTTTTTGGAGACAGGGTTTCTCTGTGTAGTCCTGGCTGTTCTGGAACTTGCTCTGTAGAACAGACTGGCTTTGAACTCACAGAGATTCGCCTGCCTCTGCTTCCACTGCCTGGTGTCAGAACTTAAAAAAAAAAAGATGACCCATCCATGGGTTCTTGTCCATCACCAAGAGCATGTTGCTGGGACACCATTTGACATTTGGATCATTGAATGGGGCGTGACTACACCCGAGCAGACACTCAGCTGGGACCCTTTTGAGTGTCCTTTAAGTGCTAGGTATTCTGACACATGTCTGCAGTTCCAGCATTTAAGAACAGTCTGGTCTACATAGCCAGCGCAGCCCAGATAGGGCTACATAGCCAGAATCTGTCTCAAAAAGAAGTGTTCTTTTAAAACAGTGTATAACCATTCACACATACATGTGTGCTTGTGTGTGTGTGCGTGCACACACACACACACATATGTTTTCTTTCTTTTGTGGCTCCTAGATTGTACATGAATGCATGAAATCCTACGTGTTTATGTGACCTCGAAGCGGAAGTGAAAATGCCTTAGGAGGAGGAATGGGGCTCACCAGAGGGGGAGGGGTGGAGAGGTGAGGCTGTGGGCTTCAGGACGTGTCATGCAGGACACATTTGTATGGAATACTTTTTAAAGTGCTAGTAAAAAGTTAAGGTTATTTTTACTTAAGGTCATGGATGCGAGGAGTATAGGCAGGTTAGATCTGAAGAAGGTACCCAGACACAAACACAGAGGAGCGAAGCTGAACCCTTCAGAGACTCGAACCAAAGCCACTTCGCATGGGGGACTGTGTGAGGGACTGACATCAGAAAAAGCATAGAAAACCACAGACTCCTGGAGGCTAGACCACGTGTCTCTGTGCAGTGGGATATTATCCTGCCGTAACAAGTAATGCAGTGTTGGCCTGTGCTAGGACTCAGGGAACCCTGACAGTGAGGTGGTAAAGGGGCGGAGCCTGGTGTGGTGTATGGATCTCTCTAGATAAAACAGGAAGAGCAGGTAAATCCATGGAGAGCTAACTCAGACTGGCGGTTGCCAGGGCCTGAGGTTGAAGAGCAGGTAATGACTGCTTCATGGAGCACGGTATATGTGGGGGTGATGGAAATGTTTTGGAACCAGATGGAAGTGGTGGTTGTGCAAGCTTGTGAATATAGTAAACACCCCTGAACCATTTGCCTCAGCATGGTGAGTTCAAGCCAGGTGTGGTGGCACAGACCTGTGATTCCAGCTACTGAGGCACAGAGGCAAGGGGATCTGAACTGGTTAATTTTCTTACTGTGCTAATTACCTTGATCAAAGCAACTTAGAGAAGAAAGATTTTTATTCAGGATTTCACTATGGACCCTGCTATGTAGACCAGGCTGGCTCTGACCTCACAGAGATCCACCTGCCTTTGCCTTCTGAGTGCTGGGATGAAAGGTGTATGACCCCATACTAGGCCAGAAGAAAGAGTTTATTTTGGCTTAAGTTTCCAGAGGGAAAACCAGTAATGGCCAGAAAGGCAAGGCATGCTGGCAGAAACAGGAAGCTGGTTGATCACATCTTTATACACACAGGAAGCAGAGAGGGGCAGGAAGAGGAGTGAGGCCACAAAACATTAAAGCCTGGCCCCAATGACGGACTTCCTCTAGCAAGGCTGTACCCCTAAAGGCTCCATAACCTCCCCAAATAGTGCCACCATCTAGGGATCCAGTGACCCAATGGGGGACATGACTCTTTCAAATCACAACAGGGTCATAAGTTCAAAGCCTGTCTGGGCCACATAGAGAGTTGCAGGCCAGCCTGTAAAACTTAGTAAGATCTTATCTCAAAATAAAAATAAAAAACAGGACTAGTGTAGTCAGACATAGCCATGCATGTCTGAAATCCCAGGACTTGGGAGGTGGAGGCCGGAGGATCTGGAGTTTGGGGTTCTTCTCAGCTCCATAGCCAACTTGAGGATAGTTTAGACTACATGAGATCTTGTCTCAAACAAACAAACAAACAAACAAACAAACAAACAAAAATGCTAATGATGAAAAGAAAATAGGGCTGGGGGTGCAGCCTAGGAGAATCCCATTTGCCTAGTGTCTCTAGTACTACAAAAACAGATGAGTGAGAGTCAGCAAGACGGCTTGGCAGGTAGAGATGCTTGCTGCCACACCTGCTGACCTGAGTTTGAGCCCCTGGACCCACGTGATGTAAGGAGAGAACCTAAGCCCATAAGTTGCACTCTGACCTTCACATAGGCACTGCGGCACATCCACAAACATACACAGTAAATAAAGAAAATGTAATATAAAATTCAGAAATAAACCAGACCAGGGTGTTCATCCCTGTAATCCGCCCTTGGGAGGTGGAGTCAGAAACCCAGGGCAAGCTGGCCAGCTGGACCCTCGGTAAAAATAAAATCTCAAGTGGGAAGTAGTCAGGGAAGACACCTGATGGTAGCCCCTGGCCTCCAGGTGCACCCACACACACATATGGGCGTGCACACACATATAAAGAAGACAGCTTGGCCCGGGGCATCTTGGTCATGGCTATAATGACAAAGGACTAATGTGAGACGCTCCTCAGTCTTCGGAGATTAAGAGCCAAGGTGAAGGCCTCAGGAGACCGCTGGTCTTCAGCTGGAGGAGGAGTCATCTGAACTCCTCCCTGGTGCCTGAGGACTGCCTCCCTGGTTAGTCTCCTTAATGAAGGAAGGCTGAGGACTCTTGTTGCTAAACAGGTTGGAAGAGCCTAGCAGGTGCTATTTAAGAATATACATGTAGCTGGCCCAATCGAAACGAATTACTCTCCATGGGAATTAATTTCTACCAAATCAGCTGTTAATTGATCTACTAAAACCAGCATTTAGTGGTTTCAAGTCTTCTCAGAACACGTGGGAGCTGGGAGCTAGAGTAGCAGATAATGGCCGTCATGGCGTGTCTGGGATTGACATTTTTATGTGACCCTGCATAACTATTTGGTTCTGTTTTAAGACCACTACAGTTAGATGGGCTAGACACAGCACTCAGTTTGCCTGTGGTACAGTTCAATTCCACCAACACATTATTGTGCAAGGTCCTCCCTCAGCTGAGGGCTGTGGGAATCCCCAGGGAACTGCCGAACACCTGCTTTCAGATGCTCTGGTATGACATTTCTAGAAATTACTATCATGATTTTCACTACCCAAAACTCCTCTATTCTAGTTTTGAATATCTAGTTTGATGTTATTTTAGAAGTATTTTCTTTGGTTTTTTTTTTTTTTGTTTTTTTTTGTTTTGTTTTGTTTTGTTTTGTCTGTTTTCCCTTGGCAGGGATCAAACCTAGGGCCTCTCCAAGGCTGGGAAGTGTTCTACCCGACCTGCTTATTGCTTTTCTGTTTTTATTTTTTTAATTGTTATTTTAATCTCATTTTTTTTGAGGCAGGGTCTCATGTAGTCCAGGCTAGCTTTGAACTTACTTTGAAGCCACAGATGGCTTTAAACTCCTGATCCTGTTGCCACCACTTCACAAGTGCTGGGGTTATAGACTTGGAGGTCTTCTGCAAGAACATCCGGTGCTCTGAACTGCTGAGCCATGTCTGTAGCCCAACAGGTCCCTCTTCATTGAGCCCAAGTTGCCCTTTGGCTATTTCTTTTTTTTTGGGTGGGGGGGGTTCTGAGACACGACTCTCTGTGTAGTTTTGGTACTTGTCCTGGATCTCACTCTGTAGACCAGGCTGGCCTTGAACTCACAGAGATCCTCCTGGCTCTGCCTCCCGAGTGCTGGGATTAAAGGCGTGCGCCACCACCGCCCAGCACCCTTTGGCTATTTCTATACCAGGCTTTCCTTGTCCTCTCTGGTCTAGCAAGCACTGCCACTTGAGAACAGCAACACAATCATTTTAAAACTTCTATTTCTGCCACACTTAAACTGACCTGCCCTAACACGAAACTGAAAGCGTGGAGAACTGAGCTATACCACAGGTTACCAGTGGGCACGGAGGCTAGGGTGCTCTGCCAGCTCAGCAGGGGTCCAGCCAGCTGGAGCGGAGAGTTCCCTGCACTCTCTCTGAATGCCTTACCAGACTCACAGGAGGTGAGTGCTCAAGGACTTTGAAACGCTGCCACATTTTCAAGTGGCAGTCCGCTTTTAGCCCTTCATCCCTGGGCTACCAGAACACCAAGAGAATACAAACTAAGATGGCTGGTGGATGCCAGCTCAGTCAGACTCAGTGCTGATGTCCTCTGTCAGGGAAAGGAACTCAAACGACTACCAGATACACACAGATTCCCACTTGTTTATATAAAAGAAAGCGATAAATGAAACTGGGGAGGGAGCTCATCCGAGCTTGGCCACCTAGCATGCCCAACTCCCTGGCTTCCATGGGCATGGGGCTGCATGTCTAGGATTAAATCTCTTAAAATATATATATACAGGTACCTATTGATTGTGTGGCTGAGGGTGACCTTGAACTCTTGATTCTTCTGTAAGTGAGTGCTGGGACTAAGGCATGCTCCTCCACTGTGCCGGTTTGTGGAGTGCTGAGGATTGAACTCAGCGCTTTGAGACTGCTGGGCAAGCACTCTACCAACTGACCTACATCCCCAGGCCACAAAGTAGCTGACTTTTGTTTTTGTTTTTACATTTTATTTTGTGTATGAGAGTGGAGTGCATGTCCGTTGTGGATGAGTGTGGAGGTCAGAGGACAGCTTGGGGGAATCGGTTCTGTCCTTCAACCATGTAGGTTTTGGGATTGAACTCAGGTCGTCAGGCCTGGCAGCGAGTTCCTTTACCTACCGAGCCATCTCGCTGGTCCCCATAGTACCTACTTGGGTATATTGTTGATGTACTGTTGGCATGGAAATGGACGTGTCACTCTGTCCGTGGGACAGAGCCACTCCATTGGTGTGGTTTGTGACACTCTAGGCATTGACTCACGGGGCTTCCCCTCTTAGTATTCAGATTGGATGCTGCAGTGAAAACTTGAAGCCAGCCTGGCAGCTTTAAAGGAGCCTGCAGCCTTGCTCCTGAATCTCCAGAGCTCCATAGCAGTGGGTTTGGTTTGGTTTTAATCTATCGAGGTCTTGTGAAAACAGCTCCATGTTTGTGTAGATGGAGTCAGCATTGTGCCCATCTGACCACTTAAAAATCTTGAGGTTTCTTCTGTCTGGTAGGCCACCCCTTCAGAGACCAAAATAAACAACAAAATACACCAGTGGGATGGCCCATTTCCTTCTAGTTAGTACCTGCCAAGTCAGAATTTATAAAGCAGATTTGGGCTCCAGATGGAGCGGCCGTGGTGATCTGTTTGGAAACTTCCCTCACCAATCTATGCCAAACATCAGAGCAAATTACAAAACTGGTCATAAAAAAAATTGGTGAGACAGGGTCTCAATGTGTAACTCTGACTGTTCTGGAATTTACTATTTAGACCAGGCTGGCTTCAAATTTACAGAGATCCACCTGCCTCTGCCTCCCAGGTGCTGGGATTAAAAAGGTATGCCCTAAAATATTTTCTTAAATACATCACAAATGTGACCCATGTCACTGTCAAACCCAGGAAGACCAGGTGTGAAAACAGTTAAGATTAACTGCTACTTTCATCTAAAAAAACTTACCCTGGCTGGCTCCCATTGGCTTATCTCTGGGGAAAACAGAAGGGTTTTTCTTTACTGTACTTTTCTTTTCTTTTTTTTTTTTTTTTTTGAGACAAGGTCTCTAGCTCAGGCTGCCTTGTAACTCACTGTGTAGCCAAGGATGACCAGGAACTTTTGATCTCCTGGCTCCACCTCCCTGGTGCTAGAATTATGGGCTTTGCCACCACACCAGGGTTATGAGACAGGATTATGGGATGGGGCCTGGGACTCTGTGCATGCTAGGCAAGCACTCTA
>CABHPR010129048.1:0-19400 GCA_902168415.1 Peromyscus melanophrys
GTGAGTCTCCAATGCTTCTCTGAACCCTCTGCAGGACAAGTGACAAAATCTGTTAAGATAGCTGTCATTTACCAAGGACTACAGCCTGTTTCTCTTATATAAATGTTTGTGTTTTCTTTTACTTCAATCGATCACTTGGACTGGCAACTATTATTAACCCATTGTAGAAATTAGGAATGCGGAGCACTGAAGGTCCAGGAACTTGCCTGAGAGTACAAGGCATAAGCAGAAAAGTCAGCATTTGTACTGGGGATACACAGTTCCAGAATCTACTCTTAGCAACTTTGTTATCACTCAGAGGTTTCTAAGGGACAGGCCAGGTCCATGTGCATGGGGATGAACAAGAGGGAAAAAATGGAGTTTTATTTCTGTTGTGAGGGGTGACTGCTATGTTATCTAATATGAATCCAAATGTGGCATCTACCCTTTATAAATGCTGAGCCTGTGCTGTATATTTCAAATCTTATTTATTCTTGGGATGTAAGGCTTTAAAGAAAAGTTACAAAGGTAAATGTGAACAGGACCAAAATTAATGTACCTGCTAGGGGTAATATTACAAGCCCTTTGATATATTCATTAGAGACCTTACTGTATCATAAATTTCTCCACTCAAGTTCTGACAGATGGAGACCTTTTTTCAAGGACTGTCTCTTTGGTACTGTGGATATGAATAGGTGAGGTTCCCCAATAGGTCTGATATTTTAGACTGAATATCCTCAACCTGGGACAACGAAACTTTGGGCTGACAGCATTTCTAGCATTTTACTTGAATGCTGCTTTCTCTCTCTTGTTTTCAGAAGAATTCATTGCAGGATACATCCAATTCAGAGTGTTTAACAATGAGAGAGCAGCCAATGCCTTGTGTCCTGGGATGAAGGTCACTGGATGTAACACTGAGCATGTGAGTCTGTGTAGTAACCAGAGAGGCTCATGAATAAGTCTGAGGTTGCCAGTGTGTATCTATGTATATGGAGTATGGGAGGCTGTTATGTTAGTGTGTGTACATAGATGAGAATGTGACCTTTCCCTGTAACTTGCCTTGTCTCAGGGATCATAAGATACAGATGTCTAGATAAAGAAATCCTGTCTTGTTGAAGACCATAGTCAACATTACAAACTTCTAATTGCACCGTTGCTGTTTGCTTAGATTTTAGGATAAAACACTCAGTTACCTGGAATGAGGGTGATACTTGTATTCAGGAAGTCCTGTGCAAACATTTGGTGCTGAGATTGTAAGAGAGTCACCAGGTATTGTCACACTCCACCTGGGATTTAGCTTTCAGAGTGAAACATATCCTTTCCGTGGCTTGTACAGATTTTCATTGTGTCAAGGGGTTACTATGAGAGTCTTGGACATCTGATAGACCTCACCCAGGCCATTTTCCCTATCAGAAGGAATTTCTCTTGTAGGATGTTGGCATATAAACTAAATGACAAGGCAGGTGCACTTACCTCCACTGCAGCAACTTGATGTTACCCTGAGCCTGGCATCATTAGACACATACTGTTTAGTTTTTTAATAATTTGTGACCAAAAGGACGGTTGAGGATGGAGCCCTTTTATTGCCACAGTGAATGATGTAACAAGTTAGCATGTTCTGGCCAAGGATGTTGGTGTACATCTTTAATCCCAGGACTCGGGTGGTAGAGACAGGCACATCTCTGTGGTTTGGGGGCCAGCCTGGTCTACATACTGAGTTCCAGGTCAACCAGAGCTACAGGTAAGACCCTGCCTCAAAAAAAATTAGCATGTTCTTTTGAAATCCAGTCCTCTCTAAAGTAACAGTCTGAGAAAAGGATTTTCAGCTCCTGGCAGGTGATCCTGAAGATCTGTGTCCATTCATTTCTCAATCATTAGCTTGTCCTTCAATCTAATGTGGCTGGAGAGGTAGCTCTGTGGCTAAAGTACTTGTTGTTCTTTCAGAGTACCTGTGTTTGTGTCCCCCAACCCTCTGCAGCTCACAACTGTTGTAACTCCAATTACAGGGCATAGAATGCCTTTTCTAGCTCAAGGGCATCATGAATTCAAGCAATATGCATACATACGTGCACACAAAACACTCATACATTTAAAATAATTACATCTGAAAGAAGACAAAATAAAAATCCCACCCAAACAAGCTGAGGCAGCTTTGATGTCAAGGAGGACCTTGGGACTATGGTGTGAAATGATGAAATGGGGAGAGCAATGGGTGTTGAGGGCCTACCAAGCTGTTTTCAGTCTTGGTATGTAAGATAGATGTGGGAACAGGAAGAGCTGTTTTTGAAATGTTAACATGGACCTGATCAGGCAATAACTTTTACATCACACCAGTGGTTTTTGGACTGTATAAGTGATGAGCCCCACTGCAATGTTTTAACAGGGATATAAGACTGATATGTGCCTCCTTTTTTTTTCCAAAGATGACATTGGTAGTGTAGAGGTACCAGATTCTAATGGTGGAATGGAGGAAAGACTAGCACAAGGAAATAAGTATTGAAATGGGGGTTCCATGGTCCAAGTAAGAGTGTGATGTTGTGTGATGGAAATTTGGAGGGAGGGTAGGCACTAATGAGTTCCAAAGACTTTAAGTTTATCAATAGTTGAATACAGAGAATGGAAAGAGAAGACATTTTTGAATAGTGTCATGGTTTACATTTGAGTAGGTGAATATCAAATAGCAAGCCAAACGGTCTGGATGCTGAATATGTTTGGTATTTAGGAGGGTTATACAGTCATATGATGCTGGATTTATATGACATTTATTTGACTTTATTTGTATGTGTGCACATGTATATTCAAGTGATCACAGAGGTCAAAAGGAGACATTGGATCCCTGGGAATTGGAGTTAAAGTCTTTTGATTGGGTGCTAGGATCTGATATGGATGCTGGGATCTGAACTTTGGTTCTCTGATAGAGTAGTAAGATGTCTTAACCTTGAGACCTTCTCTCCAGCCCCCATGCTACTAGCTTGTTCGGATGGGATTTTATTTTGTCTTCTTTCAGATGTAATTATTTTAAATGTATGAGTGTTTTGTGTGCACGTATGTATGCATATTGCTTGAATTCCTGATGCCCTTGAGCTAGAAGAGGACATTCTATGCCCTGTAATCGGAGTTACAACAGTTGAGAGTTGCAGAGGGTTGGGAGACACAAACACAGGTACTCTGAAAGAACAAGTACTTTAACCACAGAGCTACCTCTCCAGCCACATTGTTACATGCTTTGGTCAATGATGGACTTTGAATGTGGTGGTGGTCCCGGTGGATTTGTATTGCCTGCTAAGATCATAGTCACTCTAACCTGTGTAAGTATAGCTTATAATGTTCACAATGACAAAACTATCAGTGAATTTCCCCCAAATAAATACCCATTTTTAAGTTATGCGAGGCTGTAAGTAACTGTGTTTTGATTTTCGTTTGTTTGATTATTTGTTTGTTTGTTGCCATATGGAGTGTGAAGACCCTGAGTAGTGATTCTAAATGGCAGCCTGATCTTTAAGTCTTAAACTTAAATAAATATCTGGATTGGAAATAGGGATTTTAAGCCATCAGTGAATTGTTCATAACTAAATCTAAAGGGGTAACACAAAGTACAAGAGAGTTGTAAATGTGTCACGTCTGGAAAACAGCACATACGGAATTCATGTAGAAAAGTCTAGCCAGGGAACCTGAAAAAAATGGTTCAGAGAAGTTGAAGGAAAGGAAGGAAGAGACAGTGATGCTACTAAAGACAATGGAAGGAGGTTTTATAGATCAAATAGAGTGATACTGGCAACGGAGAGTCTGATGAGGGACAAAGAGTCCACTGAACTTGGCTATTGAGGTGTCTCTGGATTCATCAGCTATATTAGTCAGTTTTTGCCTCTGTGATAAATACCTGAGAGAAACAATATATGGAAAGAAGGGTGTGCTTGCTAGTTTTATGACAACTTGACACAAGCTATAGTCATCTGAGATTAGGGAACTTCAGTTGAGAAAATGCTTCCATAAGATCAAGCTGTAGGCAAGCCTGTAGAGCATTTGCTTAATTGCTGATTGATGAAGGAGGGCCCATCCCATTGTGGGTGGTGCAGCACCACTCTATGGCTTCCTCATCACTTCCTGACACCAGGTTACTGCCCTGTTGAGTTCCTGTCCTGTCCTTCAGTGATGAACAGTGATGTGAAATATAAGCCAAATAAACCATTTTGTCCCCAAGTTGCTTGAGTTGTGATGTTTCATCACAGCAATACTTACCCAGACTAAGACAAAGTGCTTTATTAGTTTGATGGTTTCTGAGTTTTTAATCCGTGGTTGCTTGGCTCTATTACTTTTAAATCTGTAGTAGGACATGATAAATATCATGCAGAAAAGATATATAAGAGCAATATGGCTTGCTACATAGTGTCAAGGAGCCAAGAAAAATCAGAAAAGGCCAGGGCAAGATATCTTCAAAACATGCCACTCACACCTTCAGTATCTGTTTCTTCTAACCAGATACCCCTTTTCACACAACCACCACCCCTCAATAGTCAATTCACAATGACTGACTATTAGTAATTAACTAATTAATGAAGGCAGGATCCTCATATTTAATTCCTTCCCTAAAGTTCTGCTTCTGAATGTGACTTACACTAGGGATCTAGTCCTCAGTACTTAGCACCTTTTGAGAGGGAACTTCATATAAAAAAAATAACACCTCTCATTGCTACTTCCTCCCATTGTTTTCCAGCACTGCATTGGTGGAGGAGGATTCTTCCCAGAAGGTAACCCTGTGCAGTGTGGCGACTTCTCTGCATTTGATTGGAATGGATATGGAACTCACAGTGCATACAGCAATAGCCGGGAGATAACTGAAGCAACTGTCCTTCTGTTCTATCGATGAAATCTTTGTGATGTTGGACCGACATGCCTGGAGAAAAACTTACCTAGTAACTAGAATGCTAGTGACACAGGAAAGGGGAATAAATCATGTTATTGCAGGCTTAGGTGTCTTTGTGATTCCTTTTTGTGCAGGGGTGAGAGATTTCAAAAGAGTTTCTGCTGCTCTGTTTGAGTCTCTTGGGATATTATTGCTGGGAATTCTGATACAGTAATACTATTTTTATTGTTTCTTCTCTCATATATTACATCCTGACAGCAGCCTCCCCTCCATCCTTTCCTCCCAGATCCTCCCTTATGCCCTCTTCTCCAGACCCACTCCTCTTCTATTTCCCTTCAACAAAAGGACAGGTTTCCCAGGGCTATTGACCAAACATGGCATAAGAAGTTACATAAGACTAGATACATTGGCTTATATTAAGTCTGAAGAAGGCAATCCAGTAGCAGGAAAATGTTGTGGAACATTCCTGTACCTTGTGTGAAGATATGTTACCGTGACTGGTTCAATAAAAAGCTAAATGGTCAATAGATAGGCAGGAGGTATAGCGGGGACTTCTGGACAGAGGGAGTTCTGGGAAAAAGAAAGACAGATGCTAGCTGGAGGCAGAGGAAGCCAGACATGAAGGAGGAGAGGGAAAAGCCATGAGCCATGCAACAGCATGTAGATTAATAGAAATGGATTTATTTAAGTTATAAAAACTAGATAGGAACAAGCCTAAGATAAGGCCAAGCTTTTAAGTCTCTGTGTCATTTTTTGTAAGCTGGTGGCCCAAAGAAAAATTCATTCACATCATGGTATCCAATTTGGGGACACATATCTGCATAAGACCTGAGAAAGCAAAAAAAAGAAAAGTTTCTAAACACACAAACACAGAGCCAAACACAGCTTCCTAGTCCCATAGTCTCATTTGGGCTGCTTTACAGAGCTGTGTCTCCTGGCAGCTGTCTGTGAGCTGGAGCCACCAGCACACAATGAGCAAAGCTGTGTGGTAGGTTCAAAGTTTGACTCATGTGGTCAGAGAATGATGCAGGTGCCTAGTAAAGCAAAGTCCAAACAGAAAAAGAAAGCATAGACACTTATAAAAATAGTTTAAAAATATAAAGTCCTTAAAGAGACAAGTAAAGTAGGAAAAAAATATTCCATGTAAGAATGAGAAATATAACACAGGGAGTTTGGGCCTTATATGGTACATCATTTCGAATTTTTTGAATGCTAATAAACAGACAGCAGATGCTGAGAGACATTGGATTGTGGAAGGTACTGCTGAATTAAACCAACCTATATACTTTAGAAATTCCTTAACTTTAAAATGGAAGTCAAAAAATGTATTACATTGGGGATGAAGTTATGGTTTTGTTTCCAATGGAAATGTAAGGCTCTGGATTCCTTCCACGTTAACAGAGATCAGATTTGACTAGGGGAGTCAGATTTGACTAGGGGAGACCTCCTGAGGATCTTGGCTATAGACATGGTAGAGGAAACAAATAAAAACTACAGGACAGGTGACACATATGCTGATCCCTCTGCATGGGAACATCTCAGAGACAAGATGAGACATGATAAATCTTGTTGGCTAGCGAGTCCTCATGATTTATTATTACATGACATCCTTTCATATGGCATGGATACAGATTTACATTAGTGTTTGGTTAAGTAGTCCAAACAGACATATAAAGTTGACAGATGTCTTTTACCTGCTCAAACATAGAACAAAAGTCATCTTTAACTGACTTGTGCACACTATACATTCCATACTTGAGTTAATACAGGTATGTATGTTACCTTTAAAAGTTTGTGTGATTTCAGAACAAGGGGAACAGACACCAATAAAAATGGGTGTCCCAGGTGATCCAGCCTCTCAGAGTGACTCTGTTGCAGTTTCCTCAGAGTTCTACATCCAGAACAGCTTCAAGGCTGCTGGCTGAGATGGTCCAGCTTCACAGACTACTCCAGCCAGACTTCACATAAGCCCTACATTTTCCCATCACACAGACCAGACAACAGCTAGCTCTCCCAGGACTTGACCATTATCCCAATTTTCTAAGGGTCCCTAGATATGCCATTGCCCCAAGAGAACAGAAAGCAGTCTAGATAACATGATGTCCATATTCCCAAGAGGTGGGATGGGTTGTTTTTGGTCACTCAGTAGGTTATGTATATTTGTCATCATTTGGGCAAGGTTAGTTACAAGTTGTTATTAGTAATGGTCAGGAAAAAAGCTGAACAAAGGAGATTAGATTCAGGGATCTCATTCTGAAAAGAAAAAGGGGGATATAAAATGATAGGATAAAAGGATAGGTTATTGAGTCTACATTTAAACTAAAAAAACAATTACTAGTCTCAAATATTTCACATTGGTATGGATTTTTGTATTTTGATACAAATTTAAGGTGGTTTTATTACCCTTTTCATAAGTTTCTATTCTTGTTTAAGGTGTTATTCCTATGCAGCTCATTTTAAAATGTAATGTAAAGTTTTAGTCCTTGAAAGTTGTTTAGGATAATAAAGAAATACAGTTTAATACTTAATCATCTAACAATCAAACTAACTGAACCGAGAGTATGGGAGGGTTCCAAGTGCAGGTGGGCCTCTTACTTGTTCTTCTGATTGGCTTGGCCTCCAGCCATATTTCTTTAAGTAGAGCCTCCCAAACATCAGGAGGGATACAGGGCGTGGAGGAGGCACTTTACCCCACTATTTCCTTGTTTTATCTTTAAAGATTAAAATAAATAACTTATGTGTAAAAGATTATGTATGTATGTGACTGTGTATTAATATGCACTACATTATGTGCAGGTGACTGATGAGTCCAGAAGAGGTCATTGAATTCCCTAGAATAGGAATTACAGGTGGTTGTGAGTTGCCTGAAATGAGTGCTGGTAACTGCACTTGGGTCCTCTGAAAAAAAACTGATGTCCTTGTAATTGCCAAGCCATCTCTCTATTACCCTTCCATCCTCCTCCTTCTCTTTCTCTTCCTTCTCTTTCTCCTCACCCTCCTTTTCTTTTTTTCTGATAGAGTCTTATGTGTCCTAAATTGACTTTAAACTGTTCTTGCAGAAGTTGTAAGTTTGATTCACAGCACCCTCATAGCTCACAACTGTCTGTAACTCCAGTTCCAGGGTATGTGATTCCTTCCTCTGGCTGCTTTGGGCACTGCCTATACACACTGTACATATACATGCAAGCAAAAGTGATATAGATATTAAAATAAATGTTGGGGTGGGGAAGAGTATTTATCTTGTTTGATAGATTTCTTAGAACCTGGATAAGAAATTGATTGTGGTCTCTACTCTTCCCCATTTTTTCCATCTCCTTCTCTTTCCTTAATAACCTGGCTTTTGCTAGCTATTCTTTCCTGATTTTTCTCTTATTTGTTGTCTTCATTCTTCATCCCAAAGATGTGGGGTCAGCATGATAGCTCATCTGATAGGCATGCTTGCTAGTGAGCCCAATGACTTGAGTTTGATTCCCAGGATCCACATGGTAGAAGGAAAAAACTGAGTTGCAATATTGTCCTTTGACCTCTATGGCACAATTGCTTGTGCATCATACACACACACACACACACACACACACACACACACACACACACACATACACATGTGCATGCATGTGTATGAATACATACACAGACACACACATGCATTAATAAATGTAAAAAAAAATTTAAAACTATATATATTTTCTTGGTTCCTCATTATTCTCATACACCTTTCTTCCAACTAGAGAAAGCAATAGGAAACCTGAATGAGTTTTATCCATTGGCAGTCCCCTGTTGGAAGTTATGGGATCATGCTGTGAACCTCAAGTTAGCATTTGAGTTAATTAAATAAATTTAACCTGGGGTCAGGAGGCTGAGTTAGCAACTAGTTGGCAGAAAGTAGTCATGGAGCATCAGAGGGCAACAGGAAGATTGCAGAGAGGCACCAGAAGTAGTTGGGAGGGATTTGGAGTGTGCTGCTTTTCCGTTTTAGTGAAGTAGAAGCACATGCTTTTTGGGGAGATGTCAGCAGGGAGAGGGGGTCAGCTAGTTGCTACTCAACCTCTCTGCCTAGCCTTTGAATCTCAAGTCTTATTTATAAATAGAACAATAGAGATTTAGTTAAATGTACCTTTAGTGGCAGCAACAGGGCTGGCACCTGTGGGAACAGAATTCCCAACCAGTCTTCTGCCAGAGGGCCCAGGCTGCTAACAAAGAAGCAGGCGAGTAAGTGCAGAGTCACAGTTACTGACTGAAATAGCTTCAGATTAAGGCACAGCCACTGTGCCAAAGATAAAACAACAGTCCCCCATGTGTGACCCAGTTCCCTGGTGCCAGGCACTGTTGATTGGCAGTGTGCAGACCAGTTGCAGAACACTTTTGTCTTTTACATGATCCCCAACACTTAGTCCAGGAACTAGATCAGTAAGGACTGTTGAGCTGTGAAAAAGAAGACAGGTGAGCCCCGTTCTAAAGCTGCAGGCTTTTCCAGTGCAAAAGTGACAAGTTCTAGGAAAGCATGTTTCAGGGAGCTAGGGAAGCACAGATGGGAGCCTGTAATCCAGAGAAGGCTGCCAGGAGGACCTCACTGAGAAAGTGATTTGGCTTAACTCCTCCCCTATCCTAGAGAGATGACTGGCATATGCCATTATTTTCATGGTCTCCTGATCACTTCTTGACTTTCCCCGACCCTTGATAAGTTTTTCATCTACCCAAGTCTCAGTTTTCTTATTTGTTAAAGATTGATAACAGTAAATTTCCCATGTGTTTTTTTGTAGTTGCATGTTTTTCTCCTACCCGCCCATTCCTAAATACTCAGCAGTGGCTTCCCAAATAATTGACTCAGAGGCTTAATATTACTTGTAAATGCTCATCCAGTAGTTCAGACTTATTATTAACTACCTCTTAACCTATTCTTCTTATCTATGTTTAGTCATGTGGCTTGGTACCTTTTCTCAGTCCAACCTTCTCATCTTGCTTCCCTGTATCTGCTGGTGACTCTTGACTCCACCCTTTCCCTTCCCAGAACTCCCCTAGTCTGGTCAACCTGCCTATACTTCCTGCCTGGCTACTGGCCAATCAGCATTTTATTAAACCAATTTGAGTGACAAATATTTACAATGTACAAGAGCATTATCCCACAGCATTTCACCCTTTTTTTGTCTATTTAAAAAGGAAGGTTTTAATATTAATATAATAAAACAAAAACAGTTATTAAGTAAGAATTACAGTTTCAATATCCAATCCATTTGCATTTGACAAAATTAGAGAAAATGCTTAATTATCGATCTTATCTTGGTGAGTCTAAAGTTTTGTATCTAATTTATTTTCTATTATAATTAAGGAAAATTATAATTACAACTATTTAGTCTTCAACTATATCAAAGACCCCAGAAGGGTGAAATGTTACCTAATGACAAGGAACTTAACCTGCCTGGACAGTCATCCAAAGTACCTCTGTAACATTGGGGCATCCATCTTTGGCCTACAGGCCTAGCATATCTGACAGACCTATCTGTGAAGCAGGATACTCTGAAGGGCTGTCCTACCTTGTCTTGGCAAAGTTCGGCAGTCACTTTCTTTGTCCTGCTTGTCCAATGGGGAGAGCATACTGTCAGCAGTCGAGGCAAGGACACTTTCTTTGCCCACATGGCTGGCTTTTGCCATAAGGAAAACAAACTCCGTGTGGAGATTCTTCAATGCCCATTATCCTCTCTGAAGTAATTGGTGCTGCAGGAGCAGACATGTCTCACTGTTGAGAAAAATATAAGTTCTTAAAACATTTTAAATGTCATATTCTGTAGGTCTTTGAAGTGTTTGAAGATTGCCAGTCTCTCTGAAATATATCTCTGTATGACCTTGAAAATATGCCTAACATGACAATAAGCTTGAGATTATAGATGACTATTAATCCATATTTCTTAACTATAGATTACATTTTTAAATGAGCTGCATAAACATAGTACCCTAAACAAGAGTAGAAATATACATACAGTATAACAAAATAAACTTTAAATTTGGGTAAATAAAATAAAATCCATGCTGGTATAAAATATGTTACATACTGATGTAAAAAAGATTAGCAGTTGTTTTCTGGATTAAAGTAGATTTGATAATCTATAATGTTTCCCATCATTTCTATATCATATTCTCCCTTCTTCTTTTAGAAAGAGATTGACTATGACCAATAACAATTTGTAACCAAACTCTCCAAACAAACACAAACGTCCATAATCCATTTTGGGGGAATGTGGGCATAGTTTTCTAGGCTACTTTCTGTTGATTGGGGGAGGTATTAATATTATGGGGACACTGAAGAAATTTAAATTATGCTCAAATCCTGACTGGAGTAGTCTGTGAGGCTAGATCATTTCAGCCAAGAGCCTTGAAGCCTTTCTGGATGCAGAACTAAGAGGAAACTGAAACAGAGTTGCTCTGAAATGTTGGATCATCTGGACCAACTGTTCCCACTGGAGTTTTTTTAGGGGTTCTTCCTTGATCAAATCTGATTTTTCTTAACAAAGAATAAATCCACGGCCTCTCATTTCCTGTGGAAATGAAAGCATAACCTCTTCTCCAAAGAAACATAGCTTTTGACTTCAATTTTGAAGTCAAGGCATTTTCAAAATACATAGGTTGGATTAATCCAGCAACATTTACAATCAAATGTCTTTTAGCAGCTGTTGCTCCTTCCTCAGCTGTCAAACAATTCAAAGACAACACAATAACATACAGTATCCAGACTCTCTGTGTATTTAACATCTTTATGTGGCTTTTTTATGTTATTTTAGTCTCTTTTTAAGGATTTTATTTTATTATTTTGAAATTATATATTTTTATGACTGTCTGTACCTTCTCTTTATTCTTCCAAGCCTATGTATATTTTTAAACATATTGTAACCCATTTTTTTGTTTTGGTTTCTTTTTTAATCTATCTTCACTGCATGTCTTTACCTTTGTTTGACCATATGACCATTTAAGCTGCTAACTGGGCATGGCTAGGACTAAAGCAGTGGCTTTGGCAGCTGGCTCTGCCTCAATCCTTGGTTCCTTGGGAAGCTAATCTCATGGAGGAGGCACATTTACTGCCAGGTCTGAAAGCCATGTTTACTGCTTCAACTCTGAGAAGTTTAGGGGTCTACACTGCCACTAAGTAGAGTGCCACCTGCTGCTCATAAACTCCATTTAAGTGTTTAGGAGAAGGGCCTCTTAAAAAAGCCATACAACCCAAATCTGCCCCAGTTGCTAGCCAGCAGGGAAAACTCCTGTGGGAAGCCCCCCCCCAAAAAAAAACCCACTGGACCCTGCAATCTACAAGTTCCAAGCCCCGCCCCAATACCCATCTTCCTGTAACCCAAGTAACTTCCTGAGGCACAGAAACCAAACCACCAGCTCTCATTGGACCAAGAGATGAGTGACTCTTTTCACACCCAGAGAGTCCTGCCCCTAGGACCCAGGCCCTGGGATACAGCAAGTCCCCAGGAACACCCACCCAACTCTGCCCCAGATGCTGGCCAGCAGGAAAAACTCCTTCAGGAAGACTCCCCCCACCAAAACCCCCCACTGGACCCTGCAATCTACAAATTCCATGCCCTGCCCCAATACCCATCCACCTATAATGCCAGTAACTTCCTGAGGCATGGAAACCAAACCACCAGCTCTCATTAGACCAAGAGTAACTTCCTGAGACTGGGAATCTGCCAGCCTTCATTGGACCAAGAGTGGCTTTCTAAGACATAGAATCTTCCAGCTCTCATAGGACCAAGAGAGGCTACTGAGACACAGAACCTGTCAGCTCAGACTGGACCAAGAGCACTGATAAGACCAAGAGCGGCTCTGTGAGTCACAGAATCAACTAGCTTGGGTTAGGCCAAGAGCAGCTCCCTGAGATATAGAACCTGCCAGCTTCAATTAGACCAAGAGCTAAGATTGGACCCAGAGGGGCCCCCTGAGACACAGACACAACAAGCACAGAGTGGACGAATAGCAACTCATTCAGACACAGGCACCTCTTATACCTATTAGAGGAGGAGATGGGCAGACGTCATTGCAAAAATGCATACAACAGCATAAAGAGCAATATGACATCACCAGAACCTAGCCCTCTTCTAACAGCAAGACCTGAACATCACAATGCAGAAGAGGCAGAAGAAAGTGACCTTAAAAATAGGATCATGAAGATGCTAGAGGCCTTCCAAGAAAAAATTAAAAATTCCCTTAAAGAAAGTGAGGAAAATACAACCAAAAATTGGAAGAAATCAATAAAGAAATTGAGAAAAAGACAAATAAGAAATAGGAAGAAATCAATAAAGAAATTGAGGGGAAAAAACAAATAAAAAGTGGAAGAAATCAATAAATCCCTTAAAGAAAGACAAGAAAACCATGAAGAAGCAATTAAACATGTGAGGGAAACAGTTCAAGACCTGAAAAGTGAAATAGAAACAATGAAGAAGGTACAAACAGATAGAATGCTGGAGATGGAAAATCTGAGTAAACAAACAGGAAACACAGATGCAAGCAAAACCAACAGAATATAAGAGATGGAAGAGAGATTCTCTGGTGTAGAGGAAACAATTGAGGAAATAGATTCATCACTCAAAGAAAAAAGTCATAACACAAAATGTCCAGGAAATCTGAGACATCATGAAAAGGCCAAACCTAAGAATAATAGGGATAGAAGAAGGAGAAGAATACCAACTTAAAGGCACAGAAAGTATACTCAACAAGATCATAGAAGAAAACTTTCCCAACTTAAGGAAGGAAATACCTATATAGATACAAGAAGCCTATAGAACACCAAACAGATTAGACCTCAAAAAAAGTCCCCTCGCCACATAATAATTAAACCACTAAACATACAGAATAAAGAAAGAATATTAAGAGCAGCAAAGGCAAAAGGGCAAGTGACTTATAAAGGCAGACCCCTCAGAATAACACCTGACTTCTCTATGGAGACTTTGAAAGCCAGAAGGACCTGGACAGATGTAATGCAGACACTAAGAGACCATGGATGCCAGCCTAGACTAATATACCCAGCAAAACTTTCAATCACCATAGACAAAGTGAACAAGACATTCCAGGATAAAACCAGATTTAAACTATACCTATCCACAAATCCAGCCCTACAGAAAGCACTAGAAGGAAAATTCCAACCTAAGGAAGTCAGATACACCCACAAAAACACAGGCAATAGATAACACCACAGCAGTAAATCCCAAAGAAGAGAAATACACACACACTACCACCAAAAGATAACAGGAATGAACAATCACTGGTCATTAATATCCCTTATTATCAGTGGACTTAATTCACCTATAAAAAGACACAGGTAACAGAATGGATACAAAATCAGGACCCATCTTTCTGCTGCATACAAGAAACACACCTCAAATTCAAAGATAGACACTAACTCAGAGTAAAAGGCTGGGAAAAGTCTTTCCAATCAAATGTCTTAAGAAGCAAGCTGGTGTACCCATCCTAATATCCAACAAAATAGACTTCAAACTAAAATCAATCAAAAGAGATAGAGAAGGACATTACATACTCATCACAGGAAAGATCCACAAAGATGAAGTTTCAATTTGAACATTTATGCTGAAAATGCAAGGGTAACCACATTTATGTAAAAGAAACATTAGTAAAGCTTAAATCACACATCAAACCCCACACACATTAATAGTAGGAGACTTCAACACTCTACTCTCACCACTGGAAAGATCTGCCAGATCGAAACTTAAGAGAGAAATAAGGAACTTAACTGATGTTATGACTCAAATGGACTTAATCGATATCTACAGAAAATTCCACCCTAAAAAAAAAGAATATACCTTCTTCTCAGCGCCCCATGGAACCTTCTCTAAAATCAGCCACATACGGTCACAAAGCAAATCTCAACAGATACAAAAAAAATTGGAATAACCTCCTGTATTCTATCAGACAACTATGGTTTAAAGTTAGATTTCCACAACAACAAAAATTACAGAAAGCCTAAAATCTCATGGAAACAATAATGCTCAACTGAATCACAAATGGGTCAAGAAAAAATAAAGAAAGAAATTAAAGACTTCCTAGAATTCAATGAAAATGAATACACCACATACCCAAACTTACGGGATGCTATGAAAGCAGTGATACAAGGAAAATTCATAGCACTAAACGCCCACACAAAGAAGTTGGAGAAATCTCACACTAGTGACTTAGCTGCACACCTGAAAGCTCTAGAACAAAAAGAAGCAAATTTACCCAGGAGGAATAGATGCCAGGAAATAATCAAATTGAGAGCTGAAATTAATAAAATAGAAACAAAGAGAACAATACAAAGAATCAATGAAACAAAGAGTTGGTTCTTTGAGAAAATCAACAAGATAGACAAGCCTTTATCCAGACTAATCAAAAGGCAAGGAGAGAGCATCCAAATTAACAAAATCAGAAGTGAAAAGGGAGACATAATAACTGACAATGAGGAAATTCAGGGAATCATCAGGTCATACTTCAAAAACCTGTACTCCACAAAATTGGAAAATCTAAAAGAAATGGACAATTTCTGGATAGGTACCACATACCAAAGTTAAATCAAGACCAGATAAACTATTTTAATAGTCCAATAACCTCTAAGGAGATAGAAATAGTCATTAAAATCTGCCAATCAAAAAAAGCCCAGGACCAGATGGTTTCAACGCAGAATTCTACCAGATTTTCAAAGAAGAGTTAATATCAATACTCTTCAAATTGTTCCACACAATAGAAACAAAAGGAACATTACCTACTTCAATGAGGCTACAGTTACTCTGATTCCCAAGTCAAACAAAGATGCAACAAAGAAAGAGAATTACAGACCAATCTCCCTCATGAACACTGATGCAAAAATACTCAATAAAATACTGGCAAAAGGACTCCAAGAACACATCAAAAAATTATCCGTCATGATCAAGTAGGTTTCATCCCAGAGATGCAAGGTTGGTTCAACATACGAAAGTCTGTCAATGTAATACACCATATAAACAAACTGAAAGAAAAAAACACCACACGATCATTTCATTAGATGCTGAGAAGGCCTTTGACAAAATCCAACACACCTTCGTGATAAATATCTTGGAGAGATCAGGAATACAGGGAACATACCTAAACATAATAAAGGCAAATTACAGTAAGCAAACAGCCTACATCAAATTAAATGGAAAGAAACTCAAAGCAATTCCTCTAAAATCAGAACAAGACAAGGCTGTCCAATCTCCTCATATTTATTCAATATAGTACTTGAAGTTCTAGCTAGAGCAATAAGACAACAAAAGGAGATCAAGGGGATACAAATTGGAAAGGAAGAAGTCAAACTTTCACTATTTGTAGATGATATGATAGTATACATAAGTGACCCAAGAAAATTGACCAAGGAATTCCTACAGCTGGTAAGCACCTTCAGTAACATGGCAGGATACAAGATTAACTCAAAAAAATCAGTAGCCCTCCTATATACAAATGAAAAATGGGCTGAGAAAGAAATCAGAGAAACATCATCCTTTACAATAGCCACAAATAGCATAAACTATCTTGAGGTAAATCTAACTAAGCAAGTGAAGGACCTGTATGACAAGAACTTTAAGTCTCTGAAGAAAGAAATTGAAGAAGATATGAGAAAATGGAAAAAATCTCCCATGCTCATGGATAGGCAGGATTAACATAGTAAACATGGCAATCTTACCAAAAGCAATCTACAGATTCAATGCAATCCCCATCAAAATCCCAACACAGTTCTTCACAGACTTGGAAAGAACAATACTCAAGTTCATATGGAAAAACAAAAACCCAGGATAGCTAAAAGAATCCTGTACATTAAAGCAACCTCTAGAGGCATCACGATCCCTGACATCAAGCTCTACTATAGAGCTACAGTAATAAAAACAGCTTGGTACTGGCATAAAAACTGATATGTGGACCAATGGAATCAAATTGAAGACCCTGACATTAATTTGCACACGTATAAATACCTAATTTTTGACAAAGAAGCAAAACTGTACAATGGAAAAAGAAAGCATCTTCAACAAATGTTGCTGGCATAACTGGATGTCAACATGTAGAAGACTGCAAGTAGATCCATATCTGCCACCATGCACAAAACTTAAGTCCAAGTGGATCAAAGACCTCAACATAAATCCAGTTACTCTGAACCTAGTAGAAGAGAAAGTAGGAAGTAGTCTTGAACACATTGGCACAGGAGACTACTTCCTAAATATAACACCAGTAGCACAGACACTGAGAACAACAATTAATAAATGGGACCTCCTGAAACTGAGAAGCTTTTGTAGGGCAAAGGACACAATCAATAAGACAAAACGACAGCCTACATAATGGGAAAAGATCTTCACCAACTCCACATCTGACAGAGGGCTGATCTCCAGAATATATAATGAACTCAAGGAACTAGACATCAAAATACCTAACAGTCTAATTTAAAAATGGGCTACAGAGCTAAACAGAAGAATCTCAAATGGCTGAAAGACAATTTAAGGAACTGCTCAACATCCTTAGTCATCAGGGAAATGCAAATCAAAACAACTCTGAGATACCACCTTACACCTGTCAGAATGGCTAAGATCTAAAACACTGAAGACAGCTTATGTTGGAGAGGATGTGGAGCAAGGGGAACACTCCTCTACTGTTGGTGGGAATGCAAACTTGTACAAACACTTTGGAAATCAGTATGGTGGTTTCTCAGAAACTTGGGAATCAATCTTCCTCATGACCCAGCTACACCACTCTTGGGCATATACCCAAGGAATGCTCAGTCATACCACAAGGACACATGCTCAACTACGTTCATAGCAGCATTATTCATAATAGCCAGAACCTGGAAACAACCTAGATTCCCCTCAACTGAAGAATGGATAAAGAAAATGTGGTACGTATACACAATGGAGTACTATTCAGCAGAGAAAAACAATGACATCATGAAGTTTGCAGGCAAATGGATGGAACTAGAAAATATTATTCTGAGTGAGGTAACTCAGACTCAGAAGGACAAATATAGTATGTACTCAATCATAAGTGGATACTAGATGTAAAGCAAAGGATAACCAGACTGCAACCCACAGCTCCAGGGTGGCTAGCTAGTAAGGAGGTCCCTAGGAAAGATGCAAGAATTGTTCAGCAATGGAGGAGTGGATGAGATCTACATGAGCAATCTGGGGGTGTGGGTGGGGGTAATGGAGGACAAGGGACGGGGGAATGAGAGCCTAGGGGAGCGGGAGGTTTGAGCTGGAACGGGAACAGAGTGGGAGAACAAGGAAAGAGATACCATGATAAATGAAGACAACATGGGGGTAGGGAGAAGCAGAGTGCTAGGGAGGTTCCCAGGAATCCACAAAGATGACTTACCATAGACTACTGGCAATGGTCCAGAGCATGCCTGAGCTGACCTACTCTGGCGATTGGATGGCTGTATACTCTGTCATCATAGAACCCTCATCCAGTGACTGATGGAAGCAGATACAGAGATCCATGGCTGGGTCCCAAGCAGAGCTCCAGGAGTCCAATCGGTGAGAGAGAGGAGGGATTCTATGAGCAAGAGATATCGAGACCATGATTGGAAAAAGTACAGAGACAACTAGCCAAACTAGTGGAGACACATGAACTGTGATCCAATAGCTGAGGAGCCCCCATGGGACTGGACCAGGCCCTCTGGATAAGTGAGACAGTTGTTTAGCTTTAACTTTTTAGGGGGCCCCCAGGCAGTGGGAATGGGACCCATCCCTAGTGCATGAGCCAGCTTTTTGGAGCCTAGTGCCTATGGTGAGACACTTTGGTCAGCCTTGGTGCAGCGGGGAGGGGCTTGGACCTGCCTCAACTGAATGGACCTGCCTCTGCTGACTACCCATGGGAGACCTTGCCTTGGAGGAGGTAGGAATGAGGGGTGGGTTGTGGGGGAGGACTGGGTGGTGGGAGGAGGGAGGACAGAGGAATCTGTGGTTGGTATGTAAAATGAATAGAAAAATCTCTTAATTAAAAAAAAAAGAAATTCCCAAACCTGGTTATAGTGATAGGATATGACATTTAATATGTGCCTTTTAGAGACTTTGAATCCTGTAAGTCATCACCATACAAAGAGCTTTCCTGGAATAAATAAAAGTTGCCCCTCCAGTGGCATCCTGCCAGGGAGCCTGGCAAAGTCTGTGCTATTCCCATAAAACTCTTCCCATACAAGGACAAGAGCCTCACCAGGACCACACTAGAGACTCTGCAGAGAGAGGTGGGCTCATCTCCACTCAGCTGGCACCTCTGAGTATGGCTGGCATGGAGGGGAAGGTAGTTGTTATTGATGGAATAAGGAAAGTGGACTCCAGCTCAAGTCTGTTTTAGGCCCAAAGATGTGAGGAGTTTAAAGGAAAGGAAGGAGCCTTTAAGTAGTACTAGATAGAAGCTGAGACAAGGATAAGGGAAAAGGAAAAAAATGGTCTGAATAGAGACAGAGCTTTATCTTGGTTTTCTTGAGATGACCATGACCCAACTCGGCTTTCTGCTGTTTGTCATCATGGCCACCAGAGGGAGCAGTGCAGCTGAGTCTTGCTACAGGAGTCCAGCT
>CABHPR010129048.1:24400-46125 GCA_902168415.1 Peromyscus melanophrys
CCCATTCCCACCTCATCCAAGGCAAGGTCTCCCCTGGGGAGTCAGCCCAGCCTGGTAGATTCAGTTCAGGAAGGTCCAGTCCCCTCCTCCCTGCACCTAGGCTGACCAAAGTGTCTCAGCATAGGCCCTAGGTTCCAAAAAGCAAGCTCATGCACCAAGGACAGGTCCCAGTTCCACTGCCTGGGGGCCTCCTAAATAGTTCAAGCCAATCAACTGTCTCACTTATCCAGAGGGCCTGGTCCACTTCCATGGGGGCTCCTCAGCCATTGGTTCACAGTTCATGTGTTTCCGCTAGTTTGGCTATTTGTCCCTGTGCTTTTTCCAATCATGGTCTCGATATCTCTTGCTCATAGAATCCCTCCTCTCTCTCACCGATTGGACTCCTAGAGCTCCACCTGGGGCTTGGCCGTGGATCTCTGCGTCTGCTTCCACCAGTCACTGGATGAGAGTTCTATCATGACAGTTAGGGTGTTCGGCCATCCGATATCCAGGTTAGGTCAGCTCAGGCACTCTCTCGACCATTGTCACTAGTCTATAGTAGAGGTATCTTTGTGGATTTCTGGGGACCTCTCTGGCACTCTGCTTCTTCCTATTCCCATGGGGTCTTCATTTATCATGGTATCTCTTTCCTTGTTCTCCCACTTTGTTCCTGATCCAGCTGGGACCTCCCGCTCCCCTAAGCTCTCTTTCCCCTGACCCTTGCCCTCCATTACACCCTCTCACCCCCGGTTTGTTCATGTAGATCTCATCCATTTCTCCGTCGCATATACCCAAGGAATGCTCAATCACACCACAAGGACACATGCTCAACTATGTTCATAGCAGCATTATTTGTAATAGCCAGAACCTGGAAACAACCTAGATGCCCTTCAACTGAAGAATGGATAAAGAAAATGTGGTACATATACACAATGGAGTACTACTCAGCAGAGAAAGAAATGACATCACGAGGTTTGCAGGCAAATGGATGGAACTAGAAAATATTATCCTGAGTGAGGTAACCCAGACTCAGAAAGACAAACATGGTATGTACTCACTCATAAGTGGATACTAGATGTAAAGCAAAGGATAACCAGACTGCAACTCACAACTCCAGGGAGGCTGCCTAGTAAAGAGAACCCTAAGAAAGACCTCTAGCTTTAAAGGCAGTCAGCAGTAGACTGGGTTGTTTCCAGGACCTGGGTCTCTGAGGACCAGAGATCATACTTTTGTAGTTATTTGTTTGTTTGTTTGTTTTTGTTTTTGTTTTTTTGATACAGGGATTTTCTGTGTAGCCTTGGCTGTCCTGGAACTCACTCTGTAGACCAGGCTGACCTCAAACTCAGAGATCTGCCTACCTCTGCCTCCTGAGTGCTGGGATTAAAGACCTAGGTCACTACAGCTTAGCCGATCATGCCCCTTTAAAAAAAATGAAATTAAATATCATTTTATTGTTTTCCCATTCCTTTTCCTCCTTCCAGCTTTTCCCAATGACCTGCCCCCTCTGCCACCACCCCAACGCTCTACAAAAATAAATCACTCTTTTTGTTATACATGTAAATACAGCCTAGTCCATCCCTCAGAAATGATGCCATTGAGATATAGGCTGAGTGCTGACTGCCTCTCGAAGGAATTGGCCAATGGCGATGAGATTGATGAGGTATGACCTGGTTCAGATTCTGTACTTGTGTATAGCTCTAGGGGAACTTCTGCAAGAAATGTGCCCATCCTAGTCACTTCTTATCATTACGACCATGACCTTGGAGATTCAATTCCATGTGAATGAATGGTCTGGTCTGTGCCCAGAGACTGTTGTCTTCAATTCTGCTCTCTATAAGAACTCAACAGTATTTTAAAATCTGTAATCCCTCTTCACTGCATTTTAAGTATTGTTAAGGAAAAAGGCAAGTCCCTAAATGCCATCTTACTTGATCTCCACATGATAATTTTTGTAAGCTCGGTATTAAGCACTAGGGAAATGAAACTGAGACACAGTAAGTAAAATCCCAAAATACGTGACTTGTAAACATGCAGTTTCTTACACCTGAGTAGCTCTGACCCCAGAGTTCTTGTTTGTTTCCACCCTTCTAGGTTCTCAGAGGACATGGCAGAGTTGAGGCTAGTTTGCAAGGCTTCTTATTCCAGGGTCTCTTGTAGCTGGAGAGTTTTCTCTCTGGGTCCCGCCAAGCCCTGGCAGTCCCACAGCCCACTTATAAAATAAACACACAGACACTTATATTATTTAAACTGTTTGACCTAATGGCTCAGGCTTCTAGCTATCTAGTTCTTACATCTTAAATTAATCCATTTCTATAAATCTATACCTTGCCACGTGGTTCGTGGCTTACTGGCATCTTCACATGCTGCTTGTCATGGCGACGGCTGGCAGTGTCTCCCTCCGCCTTTCTGTTCTCTCAATTCTCCTCTCTGTTAGTCCCGCCTATACTTCCTGCCTGGCTACTGGCCAATCAGTGTTTTATTTATTGACCAATCAGAGCAACACATTTGACATACAGACCATCCCACAGCAGTCTTTTGGTCAAGCCTCTGCACTGTCGACCTCACTACCCATGCTTCAGGCACATTAGAGTCCATGCATTTCTTCTACTGCAGAGCTGGACTTCACTTTATTCTTCTTTTTCAGGACTTTGGACACAAAGTTCTCCACACCTTCAAATCTCTTGTCTTTCTTCCTAGTTACAAATCTTGTTGATTCTCAGAGTGAGGCTTTGGGAAGTCATAGAATGAGTTTAGGATGAATGACAAGGGGAGTCTTGGTGTCCCATGAGAGTGAAACTCTGAATCTTCTCTAGTTAAAGAGAACCTGGGAACCAACAGATGGGCCAATCCTGTGTCTTCCTCTCCATTCAGAAGCTGCAAGGAAATCAAGTAGGAGATAACTGGGGCACAAGGTGAGTGACGAAGCATTTAAAGACCACACTGTAATCTTAACACTTGGGAGCAGAGGACTGAAAGCTCCAAGGCAGGCTGGGGAGACCCTGTCTCAAAAATACAAACAAGTAACCCACTTAGGAAATCAGGCTTTTTTCCTCTAGAATAGCTTTTCTTTTTTGATATAGAAAACGTGATAGAATTTACATTGTGGATAAAAATTGCCACTTACAAATTTTAAGGGTTTTCAGAATCAAGAACAACTTTCACAATGGTAGGGACCAATACTATCCATCTCCAGAAAGTTTTTGTTCCTTTAAATAAAAATTCTGAAGCAATAAATTCCTATGTTCACTTTCAACTGCTGTCCTGTTTCCTACTTCTATGAATCTGTCAATTCTTGTTAACTCATATGAGTAATCTACCTCATTTCATTAACATTCTTTGAGGCTCATATGTGAGGAAGAAGAGTTCATTTATTTTAAAAAGATTTATTACTATTACTTTGCAGATATACCTGTCTGTGTGGAGGAATGTGTCCATTTTTGTGTCTGTACATACAGAGTCTAAAAGATGCCATCTAGTCCTCTGGAGCTGGAGTGACAAGCACTTGTACTTTGCCAATTGTGAGTGCTAGGAACCTAACTCAAGTTCTCTGCTAGAGCAGTACTTGCTCTTAACCATGGAGCCATTTCTCCAGCTCACCTCATTCTTTTTGATCTATTGGATGTACAGGAATGTATACAATATATAGTCTGCATAATAGACAGCACAGATTATCACTTATTTCTTTTTCTGTAGAGAAACACTTGGGTTGTTTCTGCCTTCCAGGTCTTGTGACCAGAGTTGTAATGAACATGAATGTACATATCTGAGACCCTGTTCCCAGTTCTTTGGGTATATACCAAGTAGAGTTGCTAAGTTCTTTGATAATACTATGTTTAACTTTAGAAATAAATCACTCTCAGTTTGGGTAATTGTGTGTTCTGCCTCAGTCACAGAAATTCGGCTTTCTGAACTCAGGAAGATTCCCAGGGATATAGGACACTCAGGATATGGGGCATTAACCATATTTGTAGTTCCTAGAGTCATTCTGCCTCTGGACCAGAGATGGTGAATAAGCCTGCACACAAGACTGTGGACTGGTTCTCTCTATAGATGGCCTCTATTTCCTCTGCACGGAGAATGGTGTCATCTACCAGACCTTCTGTGACATGACCCTGATGGCCAATGTGCATGAGAACAACATGGGTGGGAAGTGCACAGTGGGCGATCGCTGGTCCAGTCAGCAAGGCAACAGAATAGACTACCCAGAGGGGGATGGCAACTGGGCCAACTACAACACCTTTGGGTCTGCAGAGGGGGCCACAAGTGATGAGTACAAGGTTTGTATACTCTGTAGCCACTTGGGAAAGGATGAGAATGTGAGTGTAGCTCAAGCATGCCTGGGAGAGGGTTGGAAGGTTGCCCTTCAACATAGGGCTGAAGAAGTAAAAAATTCTTATGTTGAATCTCAAAATCCTCCCAACTAGGCTTTTTGGTAAGTAGGTGGTAGCAGTGGGAACATTGTCCTTGGAAATGAGGGTATCTGAACATGGCTGGTCATCTGTCCACCTGGAGTCCAGATATATCAGCTGTGCTGAGGACTCTGCATTTGTGTCTTTTGCTTAGTGAAATCTCCTGGTCTGGTCAGGCTAAGTGTTGGTTGCTTTCCAGAACCCTGGCTACTTCAACATCCAGACTGAGAACCTGGATATCTGGCATGTGCCCAACAATAGCCCCCTCCAAAATTGGAAGAAGAGCTCCCTGCTGAGGTACCACACATTCACTGGCTTCCTGCAGCACATGGGCCATAAATCTGTTCGACCTCTACCAGGTACTAGAGACTACTGGCTGAAGCTGCTTTTCTTGAGTGTGGAGAGAGAAGCAGGTGTTTGAGGTTGGGTGGGTTGTATTCCAGGTTTCCCTTATTCTAAAGTGTAATGAGCCAAGGAAGACAAAGAGTAGGGGTATATGGAAAAAAGAGGAGAGGAGAAAAGTAGGTAGGGGAAGAGAAGAGAAAAGGAGGAAGGATCTAGAGTGTCTGAGAGACACAGACAAAGGAAAGGACTCTTTCTTATCTGACTGGTTTGGAAACAGTCTCAGTCACTGGACACATGCTGTGCTTCTCCACTCAGGGCAGTGTTCCTGTGAGTGCCAATACTGCCATCCTTACCCAGTGACTTCTTTTGTTCCTTGTAGAAGTAGCCAGTGAAATATGGAGGAGGGAAGTGTTGGACTGACAATGGCCCAGCAATACCTGTGATCTATGACTTTGGTGATGCTCAGAAGACAGCCTCTTATTACTCCTCCTATGGCCAGAGTGAGTCTCTAATGTAGTGATATATTGTACCCTAATAAAATTTGCCTGAAGATTGGAGGACAGAACAAGCCACTAGATTAAGCATAGAGGCCAGGCTGTGGTGGCATACACATTTAATCCCAGCACTCGGGAGGCAGAGATCCATCTGGATCTCTGTGAGTTCAAAACCACCCTGGACTATATGGGACTGACTCAGTATAGGAAAGAAACAGAGATAGGCAGAGGTGGTACACACCTTTAATCCCAGTACTTGGGAATCACATGCCTTTAATCCCAGCACTTGAGATCTCATGCCTTTGCTTGGGAAGTACACATGCCTTTAATCCCAGTACTAAGAAGGAAGTAATGGATGGGTAGATAAAGGTATATAGGGTCGAGGAGACAGAAATTAAAGAATTTAAAGGCTTCTCAGATGAACTGTCCCCTTCAGCTAGAGGCTTTTTTGGCTGGAGCCTTTGGCTGGGAGCCTTAAGAAATTCAACCAACACTCTAATGCTCCTCTGAACCCTCTGCAGGACATGTGATAAATTCAGTTATGGTAACTAACTGTCATTTACTAAGTACTACAGCCTGTTTCTCTTCTATGAATGTTTGTGTTTTCTTTCACTTCATTCACTTGATTGCTCTTGGGCTCGAAACTATTACTAACCCATTTTACAGATTAAGAAACTGGAGCACTGAAGGTTTGGAACTGGAGCACAAGGCATGAGCGGGAAAGTCACTATCACAAGGAATTTCTCTTGTTGGATGTTTGCATATCAACTAACTGCCAAGGCAGGTGGACTTACCTCCACTGCAGCAACCTGATGTCCCCCTGAGCCTGGGATCATTAGATTCATACTGTTTTGTTTTGTTTTTCAATAATTTGTGGCCAAAGGCAGACTGAGGATGGAGCCCTTTTATTGCCACAGTGAAACCTGTAACAAGTTAGCATGTTCTGACCAAGCATGGTGGTACACATCTTTAATCCCAGCAGTTGGGTGGTAGAGACAGGCAAAACTCTGTGAGTTTGAGGCCATCCAGGCCTACATAGTGAGTTCCAGGTCAACCAGAGCCACACAGTAAGACCCAGTCCCCACCCCACCCCCACCCCCCCAAAAAAACATCATGTGGTTTTTTTTGATCCAGCCCTCCCTAAAGTGATAGTCTGGGGAAAAAAAGGTTGTCAGCTCCTGGCAGGGGATCCTGAAAATCTTAGTCTCCTGTCATTCCTCAGTCATGAGCTTGTCCTTCACCTGGTCAAGATGGGACAGCTTTGCTGTCAAGGAGGACCTTGGGACTGTGATGTAATGATGAAATGAAGAGAGCAAGTGGTATTGAGGGTCTAGCAAGCTTTTTTCAATTTTGGTATGCAAGATGAATGCAGAATACAGGAATAGCACCTTTGGAAATGTTAATATAGACTAGATCAGGAAACAACTTTTACAACACTCGTTTTTGGACTGTATAAGTGATGAGCACCACTGCAGTTTTTTAACAGGCACTTAAAATTGATGTGAGCATTCTTTTTTTTTTTTTTTCGAAGATGACACTGGTAACCTAGAAATTACAGATTTTAATAAAGGAAAGACTAAGTATAAGGATATAACACAAATTGCTGAATGGTCTTATTAATTAAAAAAAGCCAGATATTGGGGTGGAAGCTGACAGGTCAGAGGAATAGAACAAGCCAGCCACAAGTTCTTACTGCTAGGAAATCCTCAGCCCAAGAGAGCTACTTCCTGTATACTCATGCCTATATACCTTTCTATGCCCTGCCATTTTACTTCCTCTTTCTGCCCAGCTCTATCACTCCTGTCTGTCTGTACAGACCTCCAGACATTTATGGTTAACTAGTGTTGGGATTAAAAGCATGTGCCACCATGCCTGGCTCTGTTTCCAGTGGAGCCTTGAACTCACAGAGATCCGGATAAATCTCTGCTTCCCAAATGCTAGCATTAAAGACATGTGCTACCACTGCCTAACCTCTATGTTTAATATAGTAGCTGGCTTTTTCCTTTGATCCCCGGGTACATTTTATTTGTTAGAGCACAAATAAAATGTCGCCACATAAGAAAATAAGTATTGAAATGGCTTCCATGGTGCAAATGAGAGCCTAATGTGGTTTGATGGAAATTTGTGGGGAGGTTGGGCAATAATGAGTTCCAAAGATTTTAAATTTATTAAGAGTTGAATATAGAGGAAAGGAAGAAAAGACATTTTTAATAATTTCATGGTTTTCATTTGAGTAAGTAAATATGAAATAGTGGGCCAAGATGTGATGCTAAATGTGTTTGGGATTTAGGAGGGATAAACAGTCATGTGATGCTGTATTTTTAAAACAAATTATTTGATTTTATTTGTATGTGTGCACATGTATATTCAAGTGATCACAGAGGTCAAAAGGAGACATTGGATGCCTGGGAACTGGACTTACAGTCTTTTGATTGGGTACTGGGATCTAATATGGATGCTGAGACCTGAACTTTGGTTCTCTGATAGAGTAGTAAGAAGTCTCAACCTTGGGGCCATCTCTCCAACCCACATGGTACTAGCTTGTTTGGGTGAGATTTTATTTTGTCTTGTTAAGATGTATTTATTTGGCCGGGCGTTGGTGGCGCACGCCTTTAATCCCAGCACTTGGGAGGCAGAGGCAGGCGGATCTCTGTGAGTTCGAGGCCAGCCTGGGCTACCAAGTGAGCTCCAGGAAAGGTACAAAGCTACACAGAGAGACCCTGTCTTGAAAAAAACAAAACAAAAAAAAAAAGATGTATTTATTTCATATGTATGAGTGTTTTACCTGCACATATGTATGTGTATTGCTTGAGTTGCTGGTTCCTTTGAGCTGGAAGAGAGCCTTCTATGCCCTGGAACTGTAGTTATAACAGTTGTGAGCCCCATATGGGTTCTCGGACCCAAACCTGGTCCTCTGCAAGAGCAGCAAGTGCTCTTAACCACAGAGCTATCTCCCTAGCCCAATGTACATTCTTTGATCAATGATGGACTTTGAATATGATAGTGGTCACACAGGATTTGTATTGCCCACTATAATCATAGTCATCCTAGCTTGTGTTGTTATGATGTACACAATGACAAAATTGGCAATAAAAGTCCCCAAATAAATGTCCATTTTTAAGTTATGTGAGGCTGTAAGTAACTATGCTTTTATTTTGTTTGTTTGTTTGTTTGTTGTCACATTGAGGATAAAGACCCTGAGTGGAAATTCTAAATGGCAGTCCAATATTTATGTCTTGCACTTAAGAAATATCTGGATTGGAGATAGGGATTTTTAAGCCATCAGTGAATTGTTCATAACTGAAACTAAAAGTGTAAGACAACATATAAGAGAGTTGTAATTGTGTCCCATCTGGGAAGTACCACTTAAGGAATTCATGAAGGAAAAGTCTAGCCAAAGAAAAGAGAAACAAGATTCCTAGAAGCTGAAGGAAAGGAAGAGACAGTGATGCCACTAAAGCCAATGGAAGGGTGTTTTATGGATCAAATAGAGTGATGCTACCAACGGAGAGTCTGATGAGGGACAAAGAGTCCACTGAACTTGGCTATTGAGGTGTCTCTGGGTTCATCAGCTGTATTAGTCAGTTTTTTTGCCTCTGTGATAAATGCCTGAGAGAAACAATATATGGAAAGAAGGGTGTAATGGCTAGTTTTATGACAACTTGACACAAGCTACAGTCATCTGAGATGAGGGACCCTCAATTGAGAAAATGCCTCTGTAAATTCAGGCTGTAGGCAAGCCTGTAGAGCATTTTCTAAATTACTGATTGATGAAGGAGGGCTCAGCCCATTGTGGGTGATGCCACCCCTGGACTGGTGGACCTGATTTCTGTAAGAAAACAGACTGAGCAAGCCCTGAGGAGCAAGCCAGTAAGCAGTACCCTTCAATGGCTTCTGCATCAGTTCCTACCTCCAGGTTCCTGCCCTGTTGAGTTCCTGTCCTGACTTCCTTCTATGATGAACAATGATGTGAAAATATAAGCCAAATAAATCCTTTTCTCCCCAAGTTGCTTTGGTCATGATATTTCATCACAGCAATAGTAACCCAGACTAAGGCAAAGGGCTTTGTAAGTTTGATGGTTTTTGATATTTTAGCCCATGGTCACTTGGCACTATTGCTTTTAAATCCATAGTAGAGCATGATAAATATCATGCAGGAAAGACATATCAAAGCAATATGGCTCACTTCATAGTAACAAGGAGTCAAGAAGGACCAGGAAAGGCCAGGGCAAGATACCCTTCAAAACATGCCACTCACACCTTCAGTGATCTATTTCCTCTAACCAGACCCCCCTTCCATAGCTCCAC
The DNA here is from genome assembly GCA_902168415.1 of Peromyscus melanophrys. Taxonomy (NCBI): domain Eukaryota; kingdom Metazoa; phylum Chordata; class Mammalia; order Rodentia; family Cricetidae; genus Peromyscus; species Peromyscus melanophrys. The sequence continues at coordinate 33,936 of CABHPR010129048.1, forward strand.
TGCCTCCCAATAGTCAGTTCAAAATGGTGACTCCATTAGTGGTTAAGAGATGAAGGTAGGGTCCTCATATTTAATCCCTTCCCCCAAAGCTCTGTCTCTGAATACTACTTATACTGAGGATCAGAGCTTCAGTATATAACATCTTTTGAGAGGGAACTTCATATCCAGACCATAACACCTCTCATTGATACTTCCTCACCTTGTTTTTCAGCACTGCATTGGTGGAGGAGGATTCTTCCCAGAAAGTAACCCCATGCAGTGTGGAGACTTCTCTGCATTTGATTGGAATGGATATGGAACTTACATTGGGTACAGCAATAGCCGGGAGATAACTGAAGCAGCTGTCCTTCTGTTCTAACGTTGAGAACTTTGTGGTGTGGGACCCAGACCTCTCCAGTCTGAGTACTCACATGCCTGGATAAAAACTTACTAATAACTAGAATGCTAATGACACAGAAAATCATGTTCATTGCAGGCTTGATGTCTTTGTGAATCATTTTTGTACAGGGCTGGGAGATTTCAAAAGAGTTTCTGCTACCCTGTTTGATTCTCTTGGGATATCAAGGCTGGGAATCCTGATACAGCAATACTCTTTTTTATTTATTATTCTCTCATATATCATATCCTGACAGTAGCCTCCCTTCCATCCTCTCCTCCCAGTTGCTCACTTATGCCCTCTCCCCCAGATCCACTCCTCTGCCATTTTCCTTCAGAAAAGGACAGGCTTCCCAGAGCTATTGATCGAACATGGCATATCAAGTTACAATAAGACTAGGCACATCCCCTAATATTAGCCTGGATGAGGCAAACTAGTAGTAGGAAAATGTGGAATATTCCTTTTTAAACTGTGTGAAGATATGTTACTGTGATTGGTTTAATAAAAAGCTAAATGGCCAATAGCTAAGCAAGAGGCACAGCAGGGCCTTCTGGACAGAGAAAGCTCTGGGAAGAAGAAAGGCAGAGTGGCCAGCCAGACACAGAGGAAGCCAGGTGTGAAAGAGGAGAGGTAAAAGCCATGAGCTATGCAACAGCATGTAGATTACTAGAAATGTGTTAATTTTTTTTTTGTTTTTGTTTTGTTTTTTGAGACATGATTTCTCTATGTAACATCCCTCGCTATCATGGAACTCACTCTGTAGACTAGTCTGGCCTCAAACTCACAAAGATGCACCTACCTCTGCCTCCTGAGTAAATTTAAGTTATAAAAGCTAGTTAGGAACAAGCCTAAGCTAAGGCCAAGCTTTTATAATTAGTAATAAGTCTCTGTGTCATTTTTGTAAGCTGGTGGCCCAAAGAAAAATCTGTTCACATAATGGCATCCAACATGGGGTGTGGGAGCCCACAGAGGTTTCCTAGTGAGATCTGAGCTTGCTTTACCCAGGAGGCTGCATAATGGGATGACTGGACCACAAGCATGGTTGCCAGGTGTTTGTAAGAGTCTACACTTGGCTGTATCTAGCAAGGGGGAGGTCTTTTGTCTCACACCTTGGCATTCTTATAAAAAGCCCATTTGAATAAAGTTCTGGGCCGTTGGGTATTGACCCAGGTCCTCCCAAAGCTATCCTGTGTTTCTGTCTTTTCTCTCATCAGCTAGGCCTATCATTCTATCTACAAGTTCCTTATTCCTCTCTCCTCATAGGAGCCTTGTAAAAAGTGGGAGTGGGCCTCCAACAGACAGTATCCAGAACAGGGACTTAGGTTCAGGGACACCCACAGTAGGGTCATGTATTTCCACATAAGATCCAAGAAAGCTTTAAAAAAGTTTCCAAACACACAAAATGAAGCCGAATATGGCTTTCTAGTCCTACAGTCCTTACAGAGATGGGTCTCCTGGCAGCTGCCTGGAGCCTGAGCCACCAATGTACCAGGAGCTAGCTGCATGGTGAGTTTAAGGTTTGACTCATGCAGTCAGAGAATGATGCAGGTGCCTAGTAAAGCAAAGTCCAGACTGAAAAAGAAAGTATACACCATCATAAGAAAAACTGGTTTTAACATAATAAAATCTTTAAAGAGAGAAGTAAAATAATAAAAAATAGACTATGTAAGAATGGGAAATATTATAACACAGAGAGTTTGAACCTTAGGTGGTGCTTTGTTAATTTTGAATTTTTTGAATGCTAATGAAAAGACAGTAGCTACCAAGAGACATTGGATTGTGGAAGGTACTGCTGAATTAAACCAACCTATAAACTTTATAAATGCCTTAATTTTAAAATAGAAGTCAAAAAATGTATTACACTGGGGATGAGGTTATGCTTTTTGTTTCCACGGGAAATGAAAGGCTCTGGATTCCTTCCAGGTTAATAGAGATCATATTTGACTAGGGAAGAACTCCTGAGTATCTTGGCTACAGATATGGGAGAGGAAGTCAAGAAAGACTAAGGAACAGGTAACATATAAGCTGATCCCTCTACATGGGAACATCTCAGAGATGAGACATGATAAATCTTGTTAGCTACAGAGTCCCCATGACTTATTATTACATGCCATCCTTTCATATGGCATGGATAGACTTTTATAATACAGTTTGGTTATTCAGTCCAAATGGACTTATAAGGTTGACAGATGCCTTTTACCTGCTCAAACATAGAACAAAAAGTCATGTTTAACTGACTTGTGCACACCACACATTCCATACTTGTACTAATACAGATATGTAGGTTACCTTAAAAAGTTTGTATATTTTTAGAATAAGGGGACCAGACATCAATGAAAATGGGTGATCCAGCCTCTCAGAGTGCCTCTGTTGCAGTTTCCTCAGAGTTCCACATCCAGAACAGCTTCAAGGCTGCTGGCTGAGATGGTGCAACCACACAGATTACTCTAGCCAGACTTCAGATAAGCCCTACATTGTACCTCAAATTCTAATTGGTCTTAATATTAAAAACCCAGAGCCAGATGTCAGGGTAAATGCTGAAAGATCAGAAAGACAAAGGAGCAGGCCACAGCCACTTCTTACCTCACCAACTTCTCAGCCTGAAAGGGGCTGAGTTCCTGTCTCCTCCTGATTTATATTCCTCTCTGCTCAGCCATACCACTTCCTGTCTCTACCTCCCTAGTGCTGGGATGAAAGGCATGAGATCTGAAATGCTGGGATCAAAGGAGCGAATCTCCACCACCTGGCTCTGTTTCTCTTTTAGACTGGATCAATCTGGTGTAGCCCAGAGAGGCCTTGAACTCCTGATCTCCCTGCTTCCTCCTCCCAAGTGACAGGATTAAAGGTGTGTGCTACCACGGCCTGGTCTATAAGGTTAACTAATGGCTATCTCTGCCCTCTGACCTCTAGACAAGCTGTATTTGTTAGAACATAAATGAAATATCACCACAGTACATTTTTCCATCATCTGTAAACTGAACAACAGCTAGCTCTCCCAAGAATTGACCATTATCCCAATTTTCTAAGGGTCCTCTACAGATGCCATTGCCTCTAGGCAACAGAAAGTGGGCTAGAGAATACAATGTGCACATTCCCAAAGGTGGATTGGTAGTTTTTGGTCATTCAGTGAGTCATGGATATTTGTTATCATTTAGGGGAGGTTGGTTACAAGTTGTTATTGGTAATGATCAGGAAAAAACTAATAAAAGGATATTAAATTCAGGGATCTTGTTCTGTAAAGAAGAAGGGGTGATATAGAAATGACAGGAGAAAGTGATAGATTATTGAATCTACTTTTAAACTAAAAAGACAACTACTAGTCTCAAATATTTCACATTGGCATGGATTTTTGTATATTGATACAAATTAATTTTATTTTTATTATAACTTATATTAGTTTCTATCCTTGTTTAAGATATTGTACCTATGCAGCTAATTTTGGAATGTAATGTAAAGTTTTAGTTCTTGAAAGCTACTTAGGATAATAAAGAAATATAGGTTACCAAGTAGTTATCTATAACAATAAAACTGATCTGAACCAAGGGTGTGGGAGGGTTCCAAGTACAAGTGGACCTTTACCAGTTCTTTTGATTTCCTTGGCCTCAAGCAGTATTTCTTTAAATAGAGCCTCCCAACATCCTGAGGGATACAGGGCATGGAGAAGACATTTTACCCCACTATTTCCTTGTTTGTTTTAAAGATTAAAATAAAAAAAATGTGTAAAATAATTATGTATGTATATACGTGTCTCTGTGTGGCAATGTGCACCACATTATGTGCAGGTGCCTGCTGGGTCCAGAAAGGTCATTGGATTCCTTAGAACTGGAGTTATAGGAAGTTGTGAGTTGCCTGAATTGAGTGCTGGTAACTGAACTTGCGTCCTCTGAAAAAAGCAATGTCTTGAAACTGTTGATCTATCTCTCCATTACCCTTCCATTCTCCTCCTCTTCCTATTCCTCCTTTTGCTCTTTTCCCTCACCTCATGCTCCTTTTTTGCTGACTGTTTTATGTGTCTTAAATTGACCTTAAACTGCTCTTGCAGAAGACATAAATTTGGTTCACAGCACCCTTATAGCTCACAACTGTCTATAACTCCAGTTCCAGGGTATCTGAACCCTTCTTCTGGCTTCTTTGGGCACTGCACATGCATGTTGTATGTATACATACAAGCAAATATGTTATACATATTAAAAAGAATTTTGGGGCTTGGAAGAGTGTTTGTCTTGTTTGAACTGGATGTCTTAAGTCCTGCATTAGAAATTGCTTGTGGTCTCTCTACTCTTCCCTTTTTTTTTCCATTTCCTTCTCTTTCCTTAATAAGATGGCTTTTGCTAGCTGTTCTTTCCTGATTTTCTCTTATCTCATTCTTCATTCCAAAGATGTGAGGCCATCATGATAGCTCATTTGATAGGGGTGCTTGCCAGTGAGCCCAGTGACTTGAGTTTGATTCCCAGGATCCACATGGTAGAAGGAGAAAACTGAGTTGCAAAATTGTCCTCTGACCTCCATGGCATGATGGTTTGTATGACACACACACACACACAAACACACACACACACAAACACACACACACACACACACACACACACACACGCACACACAGGAATGCACATACATATATATAAATAAATGTAAGAAATTTAAAAACTATATTGGTTTTCTTGGTTCCTCATTACTCTCATATGCCTTTTATCCAATTAGAGGAAACAATAGGAACCTGAATGAGTTTTATCTGTTGGCAGTCCCATATTGGGGGATATCTGATCACACTGCAAACCTCTAGTTAGAATTTGTGTTAATTAAATAAAATTAACCTTGGGTCAGGAGGCTGAGTTTGCAAATAGTTCATAAAAAGTAATCATAGAGCATCACAGGGCACCTCGAAGAGACAGAGAGATGCACCAGAAGTAATAGGGAAGGATTTTGAGTGGCAAGGCTTTTTTTGTTTGGTGGAGCAGAAGGACATACTTTTGGGGAAGACACCAGCAAGAAGAGAAAGTTAGCCAATTGATACTCAACATCTCTGATCTAGCAGGTTTTGAATCTCAAATGTTATTTGTAAACATAATGTTACAAAATTAAATAAAGCTACATTAGGTGGCAGCAACTGAACCTATGCCTGTGGGAACAGAATTCCCAACAGGCTGCAGCCTGACTGGCTGGGCCACTGCCAGAGAAGTGGGCCAGTTACTGGAGTCTCAATTGCTGGCTGAAATAGCAGTAGATTAAGGCACAGCCACTGAGCCTAAGATTAAAAACAACAGTCCCCTGTGTGTGACCCAGTTCCCTTGTGCCAGGCACTGTTGATTGAGAGTGTGCAGAACACTTTCATCTTTCACATGCTCCCCATGACTTAGTCCAGGGTCTAGTACAACAAGGACTGTGGAGCTGTGAAAAAGCAGACAGATGAGGCAAGTTCTAAAGCTGCAGGTTTTCCAGTGCAAAAGAGACAAGTTCTAGGAAAATGTGATTCATAGAGCTGGGAAAGCACAGAGGGGACCCTCAAATCCAGAGAAGGCTGTAAGGAGGAACTCACTGTGAAGGTGATTTCACTTAACTCCTTGCCTACCATAGAGAGATGACAGGGACATGCCATTATTTTCATGGTGTCCCATGGGAAATGACTTGCTATCCAAGAGCATGTACCTCTCTTCCAGAGGACTCCAGTTTGATTCCCAGCACCCTTCTCAGGTGACTCACTGCAGCCTGTAACTCTAGTTCCAGGGAGTCCAATGCCTCAGCCTCCATGACACCAGCTGGGAACCAAGCATTCAACACACAGGCCTGCAGTAGACATTCATATTCAAAGCATAACGTTTCTCCACCTCAAGAGTCAGAATTCTGGTCTACAGCATCTAATTGGCCATATCCAGGCTATCTACCAGTATAGATTATCAGATAGTATAATGAAGGATCATCCCTTTAGTTTCCCAGCATTTGGGTTTCTCCTCACTCCAAGACTAGGAACCAGAAGAGAGATTTCTTGAAAGAAAAAAAGGTGTAATACTTTCCATGTGTTGGCATACATTCTCTTTTTGATTTTTTCCTTTCACTTCTCACAGTATTCACTTGGGTAGACTTTGTTATAAATATTTGGTGTGAATATTGAGGTTCAGAGAGATGAAATGGTAGGAAAAATAAGCTAATTTCCCCAGGTGATAAAATGGTTCCATAGAAAATCTAAACTGTAGCTGCAGATCAGAACAAATGAAAGGAACATTTAATTGGATACAAAAGTAACATGAAAAGCAGTTGTATTTAATAAGTATGTAGATTTGAGCTGAGTCTCCAGGCTTTCAGGAAGTTCTTTTTTCCATTATAGCAACTCTCTGCTGATGTCAGAATGGGCATTTTTCATGGAGTCTAAAACAGGTTGATGAACAATTATACTATGCAGGATGAATCACAAAAATCAATATGACAGTGAATGAACATGAACCATCATTAGAGATGGTACAGTGCTAGGTAAGTCTAGTGTTACAAGAAATATACGTTTTATTTAAACACTGGTCTTGTACCCAAACATAGTCCTATTCTCTTTGGTTGGAGAATATGGAACTGTGTAAATTTACAAAGAAAATATTGGCTTAACATGTACAGTCTGATAAAAGCTTTTAGGAACTGCCAAAGCAGCCATGTAAACAATGCAACAGCCTTGCACCAAGATAACCCTGTGTACAGGATGAAGCAACACCTAGGAGGAAGGGCTCCATTCCACTGAGGGAAAGTGCAAATAGCAATGATACTCAGAGAATGGAGGGATGACATTGGGGCAGGAGAGATGGAGCAGGTAACGGAGCACCTGAAGAAGTGTGTACTGATCATGCATTGAACATGGGGTCTGGGGATGATTGTAACAGGCTCTCAGAACTTAGGACAACTGATGCCATGTTAGATGTACCAAGGCACCATCCTAACTTAAGAGCACATCACATAGACCCCTACACCTGCCAAAATAAGAACAAAGACCATAATCAATATAGTTTATAATTCTGGGAAAGTCGCTAAATGTACTAACTTGGCATTTTTGCTTTTGTAGCTCAGCTTATTGCTAACTGTTTTTGATAACTGAAGTATCAGCCAGGGTATGGTTTTTGTGAATAAAAAGCCAAGTATAGTAAGGCTTGTAACTACATGATTTGGGCTAAATGATGCCCTGTGTAGTATGTTAGCTGGTGAATAAAGACTTTCGTTGGCTTTAAGAGTTTGTGTGGGGTGCTAGGGAAGTTCCCAGGAATCCACAAGGATGACCCCACCTTAGACTACTAGCAATAGTCAAGAGGGTACCTGAACTGGTCCACACAAGTAACCAGATTAGCGAATACTTTAACTGTCATCATAGAGCCTTCATACAGTTACTTATGGAAGCAGATGCAGAGATCCATGGCCAGGCACCAGGCTGAGCTCCAGGAGTCCAACCAATGAGAGAGAGGAGGGTTCCTTTAAGCAAGGGACATTGAGATCATGATGGGAAAACATACAGAGATGGCCAGCCAAACTAGTGGAAGCCTATGAACTGTGGACCAATAGCTATGGAGCCCCCATAGTACTGGACTAGGCCCTCTGGATACATGAGAGAGTTGTTTAGCTTGAGCTGTTTGGGGGGCCCCCAGGCAGGGGGATCAGGATTCATCCCTAGTGCATGACATGGCTTTTAGGAGCCTAGTGTGTAAGGTGTGACACCTTGCGGAGCCTTGGTGCAGGGGGGAAGGGCTTGGACCTGCCTTGACTGAATGTACCAGGCTTAACTGACTCCCCATGGGAGACCTTGCCTTGGAGGAGGTGGTAATTGGGGGAGGTTGGGGTGGGTAAGACTAAGGGGAAGGAAGAAGAAGGAGGATCTGTGGTGGGTATGTATAATGAATAGAAAATTTCTTAATTAAAAAAAATTTAAAACAAGAGTCTCTGTGACTCTAGGACCTAAACCCTGGGGCACAATCAATGTCCTCCCACCCACATCTATTGCTGTCCCAGTTGCAGGCCAGCAGGGAAGACACCTGTGGGCAGGCCTCCCCACAAACACCCCCATTGTACCCTACAATCTACAAGGCCCTCTCACTACCCCAAACCCACCCAATCCCCTGGGACTTCAGCTACTCCCTGAGACTCAGAATCTGCTAGATGTAATTGGACCAAGAGGGGTCCCCTGAGACATAGACATAGCAATCACAGATTGAACCAAGAGCAGCTCTCTCAAACACAGACACCACTTGCACCCATTGGAGGAAAAGATGGGTAGATGCCAGTGCAAAAATACATACAACAACATAAGGAGCAATATGGCACTATGAGAACCTAGTAGTTCTACAACAGCAAGACCTGAACATCACAAAGTAGAGGAAGGAAAAGAAAGTGACCTTAAAAATATCTTCAGGAAGATGATAGAGGCCTTTAAAGAGGAAATGAAAAATTCCCTTAAAGAAATTGAGGAAAAGACAAACAAAAAAAATTGGATGAAATCAATAAATCCCATAAAGAAAGCCAAGAAAACCAAAAAAAAAGCAGTTAAACATGTGAAGGAAACAGTTCAAGACCTGAAAAGTAAAATAGAAATAATAAAGAAGACAAAAACAGAGGGAAATAGAAAATCTGAGTAAATGAACAGGGACTACAGCTGCAAGCATAACCAACAGAATACAAGAAATGGAGGAGAGAATCTCTGGTGTAGAGGATACAATAGAAAAAACAGATTTGTCAGTCAAAGAAAATACCAAAGCCAAAGATATCATAAGACTAAATGTCCAGAAAATCTGAGACACGATAAAAAGGCCAAACTTAAGAATAATAGGGATAGAGGCAGACAGGCGCTGCGGCAGCAGGCAGAGGCAGAGGCAGACAGGCGCGGTGGTGGCAGGCAGAGGCAGGCAGGCATGGCAGAGGCAGACAGACGCCACGGCAGCTGACAGAGACAGGCAGCCCTGACACGGAGGCAGGCAGCAGGGCGGCCGAAACACAGTTGCAATAAAGACAAGAAACTGAGCTATTACCCGCTGAAGAGTTAATGAAAACAAGCTCTTAATCAAGAGCTTGGAACAGGGACGCCTTTAATCCCAACACCCGGGGAAGAAGCTATCTCCATGGGACGGAACCAGAACAAATATGAACACTCTATCTGAGGCCAACCCAGGACCCAGCTGCTGACCCTGCGAAACCCAACAACTTGGAGGTATTGGTGAGACTAACCCTGCTCAGCTGAAATCCATCTGGGAGAGGATTCAGATCCCTACAGTTTGAAGTCTGAGGAAACAAGATCAGCTGAGGAATTGACGAATGAGCAAAACGTGACCTGAGAACACAGAAGAAGGCACCGCACAGCCACCGAACCAGATGACCAGAATCATAAGTATATACTTCACTGACTGAGATCAGCTGCTCCCAAAGAAACAGCCCAACAGTACCAATTTAACCAAGAACTCCTAGTGAACCAAGTCTAAAAATTAGAACAAGAGAGGCACTCTCAGACACAGACACCACCTGCACCGAGCAGAGGAAGAGATGAGTAGACAGCAGTGCAAAAATACAGGCAACAACATAAAGACCTATATGGCAACATCAGAAACTAGTGATTCTACACCTGCAAGACCTGAACATACCAAGACAGAAGAAACAGAAGAAATCACTCTTAAAAATGACTTTAAGAAGATGATAGAGGCCCTTAAAGAGGTAATGAAAATCTCCATTAAAGAGGAAATAAAAAATTCCCTTAAAGAGGAAATGAAAAACTCCGTTAAAGAGGAAATGAAAACCTCCCTTAAAGAGGAAATGAAAAACTCCATTAAAGAGGAAATAAAAAATTCTCTTAAAAAGGAAATGAAAAACTCCATTAAAGAGGAAATGAAAACCTCCCTTAAAGAGGAAATAAAAAATTCCCTTAAAGAAATGGAAGAAAAAACAAACAAAAAATTGGAAGAAATCAAAGAAAGCCAAGAAAAAATAATTAAACAGATGAAAGAAACAATCCAAGATCTGAAAAATGAAATTGAGACAACAAAGAAAACACAAGCTGAGGGAATACTGGAAATAGAAATCCTGACTAAACGAACAGGAACTACAGAAACAAGCATAACCAACTGAATACAAGAGATGGAACAGAGAATCTCTGACACTGAAGATACAATAGAGAAAATAGATTCGTCAGTCAAAGAAAACACTAAAGACAAAAAAGTCATAACACAAAACGTCCAAGAAATCTGGGACACCATGAAAAGACCAAACCTAAGAATAATAGGGATAGAAGAAGGAGAAGAATACCAACTCAAAGGCACAGAAAATATATTCAACAAAATCATAGAAGAAAGGTTTCCTAACCTAAAGAAAGAAATACCTATGAAGATACAAGAAGCTTACAGAACACCAAATAGGCTGGATCCAAAAAAAAAAGTCCCCAGGCCACATAATAATCAGAACACTAAACATACAGAACAAAGAAAAAATATTAAGAGCTGCAAAGGAAAAAGACTAAGTAACATATAAAGGCAAACCCATCAGAATAACACCAGACTTCTCAATAGAGACTATGAAAGCTAGAAGGTCCTGGACAAATGGAATGCAGACACTAAGAGACCACGGATGCCAACCCAGACTATTATACCCAGCAAAACTCTCAATCACCATAGGCGGAGTAAACAAAATATTCCATGATAAAACCAGATTTAATCAATACCTATCCACAAACCCAGCCCTACAGAAAGCACTAGAAGGGAAAATCCAACCCAAAGAAGCTAAACACACCCATGAAAACTCAGGCAATAGATAAACCCACACCAACAAACACCAAAGAAGGACAACATAACACGACCACAAAAAAATAACAGGAAATAACAATCACTGGTCATTAATATCCATCAATATCAATGGTCTCAACTCACCTATAAAAAGACACAGACTAACAGAATGGATAAGAAAACAGGATCCATCCATCTGCTGCATACAAGAAAAACACCTTAACTTCAAAGACAGACACTACCTCAGAGTAAAGGGCTGGGAAAAGGCTTTCCAAGCAAATGGACCTAAGAAACAAGCTGGTGTAGCTATCCTAATAACTAATAAAATAGACTTCAACCTAAAATCAATCAAAAGAGATCAGGATGGACATTACATATTTATCACAGGAAAAATCCACCAAGATGAAGTCTCGATTTTAAACATTTATGCCCCAAATACAAAAGCACCCACATTCATAAAAGAAACACTACTAAAGCTTAAAACGCACATCAAACCCCACACATTAGTAGTGGGAGAATTCAACACACCACTCTCACCAAAAGACAGATCTACCAGACTGAAACTTAACAAAGAAATAAAGGACCTAACAGATGTTATGACTCAAATGGACTTAATAGATATCTACAGAACATTCCATCCTAACACAAAAGAATATACCTTCTTCTCAGCACCCCATGGAACCTCAAGCTCAAAAATTGACCACATGCTTGGCCACAAAACAAATCTCAACAGACACAAAAAAATTGGAATAACCTCCTGTATCTTATCGGACCACCATGCCTTAAAGTTAGACTTCAACAACAACAAAAATTATAGAAAGCCTACAAACTCATGGAAACTGAATAATGCCCACCTGAAACATCAATGGGTCAAGGAAGAAATAAAGAAAGAAATTAAAGATTTCCTAGAATTCAATGAAAATGAAAGTACAACATACCCAAACTTATGGGACACTATGAAAGCAGTGCTAAGAGGAAAATTCATAGCTCTAAATGCACACATAAAGAAGATGGAGCAATCCCATATCAACGAATTAACAGCACAACTGAAAGATCTAGAACAAAAAGAAACAAACTCACCCAGGAGAAA
>CABHPR010129049.1:0-14326 GCA_902168415.1 Peromyscus melanophrys
GGTGGTGGTGGTGGTGGTGGTGGTGGTGGTGGTGGTGGCGCAGAACCACCTCTTGCCAGCACCAGTTTGTCGTTGATCTTTAGGACCTCAAACTGTCCTTCTGTGGAGGAAAAATGGCAAAAGCACATTGAGATGTTTGTGCTTAGAAATGCCTGTGAGGGTCCAGTGTAAAGCAAGGGAACCAGAGAAGCTATTCAGTTATTTAGCTACATAACCCCGCCCCTTTGGCTTTTGATACTGTATTGCAATCTAAGAATCAGATTTGAAATTGTGCTACCTTTCCTGTGTTTTCAAAAACTATATGCCAAAGGTTTCTAGCCTTTTGACATTGTGACTTTACATTGTCATCTGCAAATGTGCTGGGCTGCCTGCCTGGCTAGCCTGGGACACAGCTTAGATACCCTTCAGGACAGCAAGTTCAATATAAATGTGCAGCAGCTTAGGGTCAGCTAATTGTGTGGCACTGATTGGAAGGCAGTTTCCTGTCACAGTGGGGTGGACAGGGAAAGGAAGGGCCTAACTTATTTTTGTACATCTTTGTAGATAAAGTATTTACACTCCCAAACTGAGTTTGCCCAGCAAATAATGAGAGGGGTTAAGAGTTTCTGGCATTAAGGCTCAGTGTTTACTACAAGGAGTTGCTTGGTCTGACTGTGTATCCTTCTATATATTAGAAACAGAAGAAATCTCAGCGTCACACAAAGAAACACGTGACGTGTGACCAAAGCAAAAGTTATCAGCAAGGCAGTCTTTTGGCAAAAAGGGTCTACCAGAACCCAAACCCAACTAGTGAATACATGTGCCAAAATGGCCTCCATGATGTAGGTGGTGACTTTGTTTCATCCCATTGGTGGGGGCTCAACTTCACAATCCGACCTGATTGGTTAGTCTGCAGAGAGGAGGGGGAGGGGTTCAGAATATAAGGACACTGTCAGGTTGACTGCGTTTGGTAGGAAAAACAGAAACAAAAGCATTTCTCACATACTTCATCTGTTTTACTGTCCACAGGGAAGGGCCGCTACGGAGAAGTATGGAGGGGCAGCTGGCAAGGCGAAAATGTTGCCGTAAAGATCTTCTCCTCCCGCGATGAGAAGTCGTGGTTCAGGGAAACAGAATTGTACAACACTGTGATGCTGAGGCATGAAAACATTCTAGGTAAGTATGGATAAGCTTTCATTAACTGGTCTCGATAGAGAGAAGTGCCTGCCCTGGCTCTCCCATTTGTCAAATGTTTAGAGTCTCTTCCAGAAAACGATGTAGTGACCCTCAGCATTTATAGACTATTTAATCTTTTAACAGATACATTTTTTAATTTAAGTCTGCACATAAGTTATAAATTCCCTACCCGATGAAAGGAAATCTGTGGCAGGGCCTTCTTGCTCCTATATCTGCAGATGTATTTAAACAACAAAAACTAGTTCTACATTGTTCATTTCAAGGCTTGTTGGGTGGCTCTGCCTGCCCCACCCTTCCTGAATATTTATTACTGGAATCAAACTAAGAAAGGCCTTTGGATCCCTTCCTAGAGATTCACAGCTCCCAGGGATGCCGTAATTAGATGCACATTCCCTCAAACTAGGCATCATTTTTAAAAAGACCAGATTTACAGAGGGATTCAGCTCAGCATACATTTTAATTTGAAAACTCCTCGCATACTTCTGGGACTCACAAAGTGTAGATGAATTTTCATCATCTTATCACTAAAGCTTAGCAACACTTAAGAAATATGTGCAGTGCCCACCACAATCCTGCTCTAGCAATGGAGAGGCCCATTGGTGTCTCTATTTCAAAAGGCTTGAAGTGTGTTTCCATTAATACACATGTATGGTGAAAGCTGCCTAGAGTGAGTCTTCAGAAATAGAAGAGAAATCTGGGGAGAATTGAACTGTATGCTGTAGTGCTGGCCACTGTGTGGCCATTGGAGTATGTGTGGGCATCGTATATTGCACATTGTACCTCTATCCTATTCTGTCAATCTAGTATTCAAATGTGACCCGGGTTGTTGGTGACTGTCCAAAGGTAGGATGGCTGTTCAAAGCTTTGCTTCGACGGTGTAATGGTAACTTTCAGTCTCAGGAACATTTAAAAGTGTCTTTGAGGAGCTGGAGAGATAGGTTAGCATTTAAAATCACTGGTTGTTCTTGCAGAGGTTCTGGGTTCTATTCCCCACACCCATATGGCAACAGTTTGTAACTCTTGTTCCCGGGAATCTGATGACCTCTTCTGGCCTCTGTGGCCATTGCATGCATACGGTACACACACAGACATGTAAGCAAAACAGCCATACACACACACACACACACACACACACACACACACACACACACACACACACACATTAAATAATTAAAATGTGTCTTTGATTGCTCCCAAATTGGCCTATAGTGTTGGTGACTTCTAGTCCTGACTTTCATAATTCCCTAGTTGTCAGTTCCAAGGAGTCTTTTGAACTTCAGTTACAAATTTGTCTATATCTGGCTACAACTAGTATTTTCCTTTCTGTGGGACTGTGACAAACAGGTGGCTTTGATCTTGTTGCATTGTTCTTGACTATCCGCTGTCTCCTTTCCACCCTCTAACCTCCCTTTTCTCCTTCAAAATGTCTCAGTCTCGGCCAGTTTCTCTGCATAGACTCTCCTGTGCATTTGTGCACACCCTCTGCTGGTAACCTACCACTCACTGCCTGGGATGCATTACGGGGTCAGTGTGTAATAGCTGTGATGATAGCTCTAACAACACAGCCAGGAGTAATAGTGGGGAGTGACGATGTCATGAGTTCTGCTGGAACTGCTTCATGTGTGCACTCTTGGGTAATCCTCCCTGCAGCCTTAGAGAGTAGGTCGTCTTATTTCCCCAGTTTTAACTAGCAAAAACTACCGAGGCGAAATATTAGGGCTGCGAATCATGCTGAGGAGCTTAACCCTTCACCATAGTCCCTGCCGTGGCCTGCAGCCTGTGGGATAGTCATGTCACGTTGCCCTGGAGTCCTGTCTTAGATTACAGAGTCAGGGTAGGAGGTGGACGTTGACTTGTACTTAGATTTGCCTTGAGGTTCCCAATCTTCCTTCTGCCTCTGGAGCAGACTGAAACTGAGCAACAGGCAGAGTTGGTTGTGTTAGGAGCTTTGGTATACAACAGAGACTTATCTTAAATAGTAGAGTCACTGTTAATGGGAAGACGCATGTCCTCTCCTAAGAAGCATCTGTGGTCTGAAACCTTTTGAAGGAAGGGCATAGCCATGCATCCCCTCTCAGGCTTCTGGTGCTCACATACTCATTGTGCAAAATCTCCGGGATACTGTGCTTTCCAGTGTCTTAGCCACTGTGTTGTATGCTAAGGGTGGGAATCCTTCCCGTAGTGTTTACACTCATTCCTAGTACTGAGCGCTGTGTCCAGCACATGGTAACACCCAGGAAATAGTGACTAAGTTGGGTTCAATCGCAAGAGGAATTTGAAAGGTGTGTTTGCAGTATGGTTCACATATGTGAAGTGTTAGAGTCCCTTACAGTGACTACATTGTCTGTTTTTCTTACTCGGTTATATGTGGAAATTCTGGCATATTCTAAATTCCTGAGATTGCTCTCCCTCACCCTAATCACAGAGATATGGACATATGGTCTTTTTAGTTGAGAAGGCTCACAGAAATAAACATTTTCTTAAATTAAACTTTTAGCCAGGGCTGTGGAGATGGCTCTGTTGATAAAATGTGTGCTGCATAAACATGAGGCCCTGAGTTCGGATCCCCAGCACCCACATAACATCAGACATGGCAGTGACACAGGCCTGTGATTCCAGTGCTGGTGGACTGAGAGTGGGGACAAGCAGATTTCTGGAACTCTTTGGCCCGTCCTAACTTAGCTGAATTGGTGAGCCCCAGGTTCACGGAGAGAACTCTTCTCAAAAAACCAGGTGGACAGTGATCAGAAAACAATATGGGTGTAGATTTCTGGCTCCCACATGTGTGCACATACAAATATGCACACACAACCCTGTACATCTCACAGAGAGAGAGAGAGAGAGAGAGAGAGAGAGAGAGAGAGAGAGAGAGAAACATACCATTTCCCGCTTGCCCTACCAGTTTTCTGGGCATACTTTGTTTTCTATGATCATTTTGTTTTCTGTCAAAAGAGTATGTTGTATTTCAGATAGGCACCCATCCTTCTCATGTTTTACTTTAGTTATTGTGTTTACAGAGTCTGGCTACATTGCCCAGATGGTCTTGAACTCCTGGGTTCATGAAGTCCTCAGTCCTCAGCCCCCTGAATCAGTGGGTGGAGAGGCTTGTCCCACACTGTGCCTGACTTGCATATTATGTTTTCAGGATCTGATTATGATTCTCCTCCCCAGGAATATTGCTAAGTCTAGATCCCCAAAGCATGGAATTGAATTCAACTTACTCTTTGTACGCATGCACACTCTCGTGTAAAACTGTGGGCTCTTGTTTGTGCCCTTAGTTAAACCTGTGGGCTAGCTTGAATTTCAAACCTTCGTCCTGCTGCATCTGGTGAGGAAGAGAACAGATGTAGTTAATGCAGCTCGCCATGTGATGGTGGGAAGCTGGCTTTTACTCTGGAGAGTAACACTCTTCCCTAATCTAAGGACTGTTAGAGGCCCACTGCAGCTGCCAATCAAAGTTGCATTTTTTTTTTTTTTAAAGCTTTATTATTTTCTGTGTGTGGGTGTTTTACCTGCATGTATGTCCACGTACCATGTGTGTGCATGCAGTGTCTGTGGAGGGTCTTAGATCTCCTGCCAGTGGAGTTATAGATGGTTGTGAGCCACCATGTGGGTGCTGGGAATCGAACCCAGGTCCTCTGCAAGAGCAGCCAATGCTCTTAACTGCTGAGCCATCTCCTCCAGCCCCCAAAGTTGCATTTCTGAGCATTCACTGCCTTATCTCTATAACTAAGGAGGATGATTAGTATGGAGATCTATTCCAAGTCTTACATCACACTCCTTTAAAAAGATATGTGATATTGATCACTTTATGCCTTGTTTTTTAGACAGGGGCTAATGTATCTGAGGCTAGCCTCAAACTCACTATGTAGCCAAGGGGGATCTTGAATTTCTGGTCCCCCTGCTTCCAACTCTCCAGGGTTAGAATGACAGCTAGAAGTACCACCATGCCTGATCTGTGTAGAGCTGGGGGAGCCAACCCCGGGTTTCTTGTGTATTAGGCAAGCCCTGGAGCATCTACATCCCCAGTCCTGCTTTATGTAGTTTTAAGCATAAAATTGAGTAGCATTAAAGTTGGATGGCTGTACAGTGATGGCCGTCATCCTGTTCCATAACTGCCTCATGCTCTTGTGTCTTATGTGATGGGCTGTTGAGATGGCTCAGTGCTTGATGTCAAACCTGAGTTTGCCCCGAGTTCAATCCCTGGGATCCCCGTGGTAGGAAAGAACAGATTTCCACATGTTGTTCTTTGACTCTTCCCATGTGCCATGGTGCATGTGTACATGTACATACACCAGCAAAGTAAATAAGAGTAAATATAATAAAAATAAATGTAATTTAAAATGTAAAGCACTACTAAGGGGCTGGGGAGATGTCTTAGTAGGTAAAGTTGTTACTTTGCAGGACTGACAGCCCAAGTTTGGACTCCCAGAACCCATAAAGTTATGCTGTAGTGCAAGCATTTTATAATCCCAGCATGCCCCTACGTGGAGACTGGAGATGGAGACAGGAGAATTCCTAGAAGCCCAGGGGCCAGCTAGTGTTGTATACACAGCAGTGAACAGCAAGAGAAACCAGGTCTCAAAGAAGGTGAAAAGCAAGCGCTGACAGCTGAGATTGTTCTGTGACCTGCACACACGAACCCTTACACATGTATGCCCTCACACCATGAACACATCCCATCCATGCACGCATGCACGTGTACTCACAAACACCCACACAAGAGTACCGTTGACTACTTGATGTCACTATTTCTTGAGACTACTGGGGAGGGAAGCAAACTCTTCCTGAAAATATAAAATGCAAATGTTCTTCATACAACAATGTGCTCGGCATCGCATTAAACATTTTGAATGCGCTGCCTTTTGTTACCATGTCCCTTTAGGATGTGTTGTTTCCCTGCTCTTATAACCAAGGAGAACAAGGTGGAGATTCTATGAGACTTGATCATGATTGCCCAGCTCAAGGATGGTAGAGCTAGGATGTCGGGCAGTGGTATAGATTTAGGGCCCAACCATCTCAACACCTCATACCTCTGCTGGTTCCTTAGCATTGCCACTGAAAACTTCTCGGCTCTTAGATCACTCTTTGATCACATCTAGTACTTGAAGAGCCTGGGAGGATGGCTCTGACAGAAGTATTTGGTCTAACCATCCTCTCCCTGTGTTACAAACACATCCAGTGGGTGTATCGGAGTCCCCACCTCAAGGCACCTGCTCGGCTTTTATTACTAATGGGCTGCTCTGGACTCCAAACACAAACATCCCATAACAGTACTCCAGCACTGAGAATCGAATGTACTTATATAAACTTGAGAGGTAAACAGTTGAAAAAAAAATCCCGTTCATTTCAAAGTTTTTTTCCTGGTTCGGAACATAAGGAATGGGACAAACAAAATCCTTCTTTAAGATCTATGGGTCGGAGGGACAATGAGAACAAAAGAGCTCGCTTATTATATATGATTATTGTTTTCTCAGGGGAAGAAATCAGTATGGGCTACTGCACAGGTGTATGTTAGCAGCTTGGTTTCTTTGGAATTGTACCTTCCAGTTGGGGATCTTTATTTTAGGGAAGGTTAGTGCACATTAATAAGAGTTCCTCAAGTGTGCTTAGAATATGTATAAAAGGAGCTTCATGTCTCTCTGCATCTACCAGTGTCTCATTTCTCTTCAGGACATTTGTCCCCTCAGGATGCAAGCCTATTCCAGTATCTACTCTGAATTTTTTTAATTATTTATTTTAGAAAACAAAATTATTTAAATACTGCAGAGGGTTCAGCAGGCATGGCAGTAACAGAATGTGTGCCTGCTCTGAGCTATCAGGGTCTGGGTGCTGGGCTCATGGTGCTGGGTCAGGACTAGAAGGCAGGCATCCAGGTTCCAGGTTTGTAGGGTCTTAGGGTACTATTTGGAATATCCAAATAGCAAAGGATTCGAAAACTTCATTATGGGTGAGCAACAAAGTGTAAGTGTCATGTGATTCTTCACATCGTGTATTAGTTTTTAAAAGGATTTCTTACGGCGGAAACTGGCAGGGGGCATTTTGCTGTTCTTTGGCATTGCCCCTTTCAGGAGTAGATGCTGTTCTTTGTTGCTTTTGTGATGGTTAATTCATTTTTGCTCTAGAGTAGATCTGCTCTGTGACGATTTGGGGTCCCCAGAGTTACAAGGTGGAGTTCCCACTGTGAAAATTTCTGTCCTTCTTTGCAGGTTTCATCGCTTCAGACATGACATCCAGACACTCCAGTACGCAGCTGTGGCTCATCACACATTACCATGAAATGGGGTCGTTGTATGACTACCTTCAGCTCACCACTCTGGATACAGTTAGCTGCCTTCGGATCGTGCTGTCCATAGCTAGTGGGCTTGCACATTTGCACATAGAGATATTTGGGACCCAAGGGAAGTCAGCTATTGCCCACCGAGACCTAAAGAGCAAAAACATCCTGGTGAAGAAGAATGGACAGTGCTGCATAGCAGATTTGGGTAAACCTGAAAAAACATTCTTAATGACTTCATTTACTATGGGTGTACTCCAGATTACTAATGGTGTTTAGACAGATTGTACCTGTTTCTCCTCCTAACATGCTGAACTGAAAATTTCAAACCTTAAGGAAAACCGAATGCCATTATAACCAGCAGCTGTGTGTGTATGTACCACTTGCGTCTCCCCATTAACATTTTGTAGTTCTTCCAATCCTTACATTCATTCGTCTATCCATCAGCTCTTGTTTGAACATCTTAAAGCAAGTTGCAGACAAAAGAATTCTTTTCTCTGACAACTTCACCATTCAAACTAATATACCATTAAGTAAAGTGCCTTGTTTGTCCATTCATTTTTTTTCCCCTTTCAGGTCCTATTTACACATTATGAAACACCCAAACCATATATTTTCAGAGTTTTGACAAGAGCTGTAAACCCCAAGTCCCTACTGACACTTTCCTATTGTTTTTTAGAGTTGGCTCAGTCCCTACCCCACCACCCTCATCAGCAACGACTACTGTTACATTCTGATTTCATTAACTTTTGCGTGAAAGTGGGTGTAGAACTAACTAGTTCAAGGAATGGTTTGTCTTGAAAATGGTTTACAAAGTCATTCTTCTGTAGCCAAAGCAAAATTATCAAGTGGAGAAAATGTTCCATGAGGTAACTCAACCTTTGCGGAGTTGGAGCATTGCCACCCTCCAGGATTTCGGGTCTGCTGATGGAACTCCAGTTGTCCTACAGATGAGACTGCCTTCACGGCTGGTAGCAATCCTGCAAAAATGACATCTGTCCTAAACCCTTGGAGTTCCGGCTGTGTCATTGTGCTAATAAGAACTGAGTGATGTTGTTTATTCCTTCTAATAGACTATTGAGATTCCGCATTCTGATAAGGGTTTAGACAGAATTAGCTTTAATTGCGTAATAAGATTAATTTACTTTGGTTTGATTTTAAAAACAGAGAGTCTGAGATGTTAGGAAAATCAGTTTCCTTCGATTAACTTTAGAGTCTTTTTTTTTTTTTTTGGTTTTTTTTTGAGACAGGGTTTCTCTGTGTAGCTTTGTGCCTTTCCTGGGTCTCGCCCTGTAGACCAGGCTGGCCTCGAACTCACAGAGATCCGCCTGCCTCTGCCTCCCGAGTGCTGGGATTAAAGGAGTGCGAAACCACTGCCTGGCACTTTAGAGTCTTTCCTTGTGTGTTGAGGCATTTTTTTTTTTACAGTGTTTTGCAAGGGGACGGGTGTGGTCCCTAAGCTGTGTGCAGCCATTTGAGTCGTGAGGAAGAAGCTTGGAGTCAGGGTGATTTGTGTGCAAATTCTGTCACTTACTCTGCAGTTTTGCATGTTTGTTTACTAATGTGTTCACCTGGCTCCCGTGCTGACACTGCTTACACTCTGTCCAGGGGCCAAAGGGTCTTAACCAAGGGGGATCTAGTGCTTAATGCCGCCATGCTCTGGACTTCTGCATCATTGGCGCCTTCACCAGAACTGTTCGTGTTTTATTCATGTAACTCAACCCCAGACATGCCCCCTCACAGGATTATGATAGGGTTCAGGCTTTGTGAGAAAGAAGAAAGGATTCAGGTGAGGGCTGCTGTTATAATATAACAGGGCAGCTCTTGGCTTTGGTTTATGGGACTCGGTCAGGAGGGAGATGGAGTATTTTGTCCAGCTTATTAATGGTTCAGCCATGTTTCTTTTGGGATGAGCCCCCCAATTAGGTATATTAGTTGCTGTAAAAACCTATGCTACCGAGTCACTGCAGACCAGTAATGTTGTGTACAAAACAGCCCCTTTTAGGATGGAAGTTGCATATAATTTTTCGTGGTTTACCCTGAAATTAAGGATCACTCATCAGAAACAGTGTTCTGTTATCAGTACTGCTAAAAGGACTATAGCTGATTGATTTTTCTAACTTTTTGTTATTGAAAACATTTAAGCGTGTAAGTTTTTAATTAATTTTTTTCTTTTTAAAAATAAACTTTATTATTAAAAATACTTGCAAAAAAGTGATAACACCACATAAAAAGTTTGAAGGAATATTTTTTGTTTTTGTTTTGCTTTATTTTTCAAGACAGGGTTTCTCTGTGAACCCCTCGCTGTTTTGGAATTCACTCTGTAGACCAGGCTGGCTTTGAACTCAGAGATCCGTCTCCCTCTGCCTCCCGAGTGCTAGGATTAAATGTGTGCACCACTGCTGCCCGGTTTGAAGGAATATTATAATGATTCTCAGAGTCAAAATTGAAAATTTTGTTACATTTTCCTTCTGTGGTTGTATATTTTTACTAATTTTGGGGTGAGTGGCAGGTATTATAATACTTTATTACTAAATATATCAAAATTTACCCCTCCCCCTATCAAAATATATCTCTTCCAAGACCACGGTTTAATCTCATCTAAAAAAATCACTGAAGTCTAACTATGTAGCCCAAACTGGCCTGGACTCTCTGTTAGCCTAGGCTGGAATCCTCCTGCCTCAGCCCCTGAATGCTAGAGTATCACAGGTGTGTTCCACTACACTTGACGGTTGCCTTTTGGCTTTTTCAAGTAACAATTCAGTCACGGTTTACAAACTGCATGCTTTTCTTTATCGTGATAATTACCCTCTAGGCGGTAAGGGATTCTCTGTAAAACTGAGCACCCAGCATCTTCTGGAGGTTTTTGTTGTAGTTTGCCTGTTTTTTTTTTTCTTGTTTCTTTTCTTTTTTGGTAGTGTCTTACTATTTAGGCCCAGCTGAGCTGGAACTCACTGACCTTGAGGCTTGTCGAAATTCTCCTGCCTCTGCCTCTGCCTCCCAAGTGCTGGGATTGTAGGTGTACACTGACAAGCTCTAGTCCTTCAAAGCCTTTGCTGTGGCCAAAGGAGTCAGTTCCAATACGGTGCAGTCACATGGCTCTTGACAGCAAGCTTCAGTGCCCTGCATGGAGGCCTCTCCATGGGGCTGTATACTGGCGTTGAGTGTAATGAATGAGCCAAAGAAAACAGTCAGGAAAACTTTTATTCTGCCTCTCGGGCCCTCGTTTTTAAAGATACACCAGGTCACTTTTGCCATTAGTCTAACCCAAACTTCTGGACAAAACTAAAGCCAGCCCAGCTGGCACGGCATGTGTGTTTCAGCCGTACCTTTGCAGCATGCTGATGTTTGGGCTGTGGTTCCAGGAATGGCAGAGGAGCTTGTTTGATCTGAGGAATGTTCACAAGAGCCAAAACAGAGAGAGAGGAGCCACTCTGCCTTAGATGAAGGAAGGCGCTAACATCTTTGCTAAGGGTGAAGGGTAAGATGGTGTGCTCTCTGGCCTTGTATGGAGTCATGCCTTCAAAGCTTTGACCTGAAGAACTCATTCACTACAGATAGCGGCAGGGATTTCCAAGGCACCTTAGGCCTGCAAAGCTTCCCAGGGCATTTTGGTCCTATTTGGCACTTCCCATTATATGGAGTTTTATAGCAATCATTTTTAAGATGAGCTATTTATGCATCAATAAATAAGTCTGTCCTCAGATAAGCCGTGCACAAATCTGTCTTTCCTCAGTGACTAGCAGGGAGCGGCAGGTCTCTCTAATTGACTGAGGAATTCAGAAATGAGCCGTGGTTTAAGTGCTTTGGAACCATTTAGAGACAGAGAGATGCACTCTGAGTCAAGGTTCTGCTTATTGCCGTCTGTTCCCGTGATTCCAGGGCAGGCCCATGGGTTCAGCCCACCTGATTGCTCTGATAAGTGGCTGTCCCTATGGGGTACAGCAGAACCAGTTGTAGCTTGCCCTTTATGGTACGATAAATTACCTCAGGTTTTCGGTCTCACGGTGTCCAAAATTTGTGTTTGGAGACAAGTGGGAGAAGTGGTGGTGTTTGAGAGTTTAATCTGCTGATTTTTAAGGTACCTTGAGGTTCATATAGAATGTGTGTGAGCTTGTTTTTCAATGGGCTTCGAACATGGCCTCATATTACTTTAGTGTTTTGGTCTGCATTTACGAAAAACCGTATCTCCTAGAGCTTCATATATTAACTTGATACTTTAATAATCTTCCTGAAATTAGTCCTTTTTCCTGCTCTCACAGCCAAAGTTACAAGAAATCTGGGGATATCCCGGATATTCTAGGTGTCGCACCAGTGACACAGTACCACTAGAGGGCGCTTTTGATTGGGGTTGTTTTAAATTCCTTCAGCTGCCCTGTAGGAGAGGGGCGGGAGCTAATCCCAGTGCTGTCTTTTCCCCTTTAGGTCTGGCAGTCATGCATTCCCAGAGCACCAATCAGCTCGACGTGGGAAACAACCCCCGTGTGGGGACCAAACGCTACATGGCTCCTGAAGTTCTGGATGAAACCATCCAAGTGGATTGCTTTGATTCTTACAAGAGGGTCGATATTTGGGCCTTTGGCCTTGTTCTGTGGGAAGTGGCCAGACGGATGGTGAGCAATGGTAAGTGTGTGACATTGTCGATGGTCTCTTGATGCCACATGATTAAAAGGCCCCGGGGGAATATGGCAGCCTCATGGTTCCTCGAATCAAATCCTACTTGCCTGATGGTGGGTTAAGTGTGTAATGGCATTGTGTTTGAATTCAAGAGAGGAGACAGCGACTGAAGGACGGTTTGGGGGACAGCGTAATTTTTTTTTCTGAGTTTTCGTTTGGGTCTCTTGCTCCTTTCTTCCCTTCCGGCTCTGGCTTCCTGTTTAACTTTCTTCTCACTGTCCTTCTTCCCTGTTCGTTCCTCCAGAAGCTAGATCTAACTGAAGAGCAGAGTGCAGCTCCTGTGAAAGCATCTTGCTGCTGCGGAATTCTTATCATTGGATTCTTGAGAAAAGTCTGCTTCCACATTTGGAAGGCATTCCTTATAAGAAACATTCAGCCCTTTCTGAATTAATCGAATTTAAGTTCAAGGACCACAGATGGGTGGATTTTATTGATCTGTTTGGTTTTATAAAATGGTGATGTCTTAGCCAATAGGAAAGTGTTTCCCTGCCCTCCCTCTCTCCCTTCCTCCCTCCCTCCCTCCTTCCCTTCCTTCCTTCATTCTTTCTGACAGGGACTCATTATGTAGGCCAGACTAGCCTGGAACTCACAGAGATCTGCCTGCCTCTCCTCCCAGGTTCTAGGATTCAAGGTGTGCCCTCCCAGGCTTGACCTATTTGTCACCGTGTTTTGGCCTGTCCCTCTCACAGCTCGCTCCCCCTCATGTCCACTGGGTACTTAAGTGAACCTCACATAATGGAGCTTTGTATTGCTTTAGGAAGCACTAATTTTTATTCTGTCTGCTTAGGCATGTCCTAACAACACAGAATGATCTTCACAGCAGAATCCCTTGAATCAACTTGACGAACTTCATATATCTAGAAAATATATCTCTGAAATTATCCCATAAAAAGAGACGGAAATGATGTTTCAAGTTTTTTTAGACAAGGTTTCTCCATGTAGTTTTGGTGCCTGTCCTGGATCTCGCTCTGTAGACCAGGCTGGCCTCAAACTCACAGAGATCCTCCTGGCTCTGCCTCCTGAGTGCTGGGATTAAAGGCGTGCGCCACGGCCACCTGGCGATGTTTTGAGTTTTATTCAGTTTCCAAAAGTCATTTTACCTTCCTGTGAACCACTGGGATCCCAGTTCTGAAGTCTTCTAGAAATAAGACATGAAATCTAAATCTGCTACATCCGCCATCTACTCACTGGCAGTTTTTTCTAAGGACTGAGATTTGTGGAGTAGTTATAATTTTTGTGAGTAACAGAGTCAGAGATTAAGACGCTCTGTGGAGGAAATGGAGTTGAGTAATTTGATACAGTTTCAGTGGGCAATAGCTAGAGTTAGTACGCCTTCATGATCGGGTTTTCTGTGACGTCAGTGTGCCCGTTTTGAACATACCCTCTAAGGACCTTATAGCAAGTGTTTCAGATTAAACATCTGTGGACTGTAACTTGACAGTTCTTTTTTAAGGAGCCATGGACATTTTCTGGTAATTATTTCCCAATCCACCGCCTTTCAGTTAGAGCCATCAAAGCTCTTGAGAGCGGTTTGCGACAGAAAGATTGCCTAGCTGGTTTATAAAGTTCTGAAGTTTGCCCGAGATTGCACACGGACTTTATTTCCTCACCTCTCCCCAGTCATTCGTGAGCGCCTTAGAACTGAGGGGGAAATGTCAGATTCTGCTCAGGCTTTTTGATTGTTTGTTTCTTTGGAGACAGGGTTTCTCTGTGTAGTCCTGGCTGTCCTGGAACTCACTCTGTAGAGCAGGCTGGCCTTGAACTCACCCGATCCACCTGCCTCTGCCTCCCAAGTGCTGGAATTAAAGGCGTGCGCCACTCCTGCCAACCAGCTTAGTCTATTTTAGCAAGATCATTTATTGGTACTGGAATAAGCAGTGTGGTGGGGAACTTCTCCCAGGGAAGAGGAAGCTGGTGTCAGTTGGCCAGCACAGTAGCTAGTTCCCGGCTTTGGGTGTGCAGCCCGGAGCCAATCAGGCTGCTAGGCAGCAATGTGTGGTGTGGGCTTTGTAAGAATGTGTCACCAGTGTGCCCTGTGTGTGTCACAGGCATCAACCCAAATGGCTTGAAAGATCAGCTGTGATTAATAGTAGTCAGTTTGAAGTTAGAGTCATCTGCTTAAAATTCAGCCAAACAAATGTTAGTTTGCTTGCTAGATCCTGTGATTAAGGTTATTTTGGGGAAGAAAAAAAAAAA
>CABHPR010129050.1:0-14079 GCA_902168415.1 Peromyscus melanophrys
GGATGTATGGATAGTACTCCTATAAAACATCTGTGTGGAAGTATTTGCAAGCCATTTCCTGTCTTTCCTATATTGGACTTTCATTTGAGGTTAGAATTGCTAGATTACATGAAAGTCATGTGTTCAATATTCTAAGATATGACAAATTTATCTTATACAGCTGCACCATTACACAACTCCATAAGCTGTGCAGGCCATTCCCAATTCTCCACACTCTCGCCAACCTGCTGTTACCTTATTCGGCAGGGCCAGTCTACGCTAGTCTCCTTGTGGTTTCAGTTTGCCTTCACCTAATGACTAACAATTCTAATATCTACTGTGCTTATTAGACATTTCTGTATCTTTGGGGAAATGCCAGTTTATGGGAACACTTTTGTGATGGATTGTTTGTGTCTAATGTTTGTTGAGTTCTAGGTGTTCTGTATAAGTTCTGGGTGTTGGTATTTCATGAAAAAATGTGTTCGATAGGATGTTAGAGGAGGCTACTGAATACAGGCTGATGTGACTGATAGCCTCAGGGAATAGGATACATCATGTTAAGACACCAGCATTCTTGTAGTCACAGATAAAATTTCTAGTTAGTTATGTGGGAAATCAAACTGGTTATATTGCCAACGGTCCACATCACATGTCTCTTGGGTGGCAGGAATGACTGCCCAAATTGTACCCTGTTCTGTTGAAGCTGGAGGAAGGAAGACATGTATTGCTTCATCAAGTGGCAAAAAAAAAAAAAACACCACCCCAAAGAAAGTTAAAGCTGGAAACACAGTTTCCAAAGAATTTACTGTGTCCTACCAAAGTTTCTAAGGCATGGACAGTGTCCTAGTTTTATGTCTGTGGCTGTGATCATAGACTGACCGAAAACAGGGGAGGAGTGGGTTTATTTCAGCTTACAGTGCATCACGGAGGGAAGTCAAGACAGGAACTCCAGGCAGGAACCTGGAGGCAGGAACCGAAGCAGGAGCAGCAGAGGAGCACCGTTTACTGGCTTGCATCCTCTAGCTTGCTCAGCTACTCTTCTTAGCCCAGGCCCACCTGCCTAGGATTCGTACTGCCCACAGTGTACCAAGTCCCACTTCATCAATTAGCAATTAAGAAAATGCCCCACGGACACACCCACATTGCAGGTGCAGTCTGACGGAGGAAATGACTTAGCTGAGGTTCCCTCGACCCAGGTGGCTCTAGCTGGTGTGAAGCTGACAAGACTAACCAGAACATTAGAACATTACAGGGAAATGATTCTTAATGGAGATGAGATATTTACAGATTATACACGTTTTTGTTGAAATTTTGAGAATTATTTTGTCTTCAGGCATGTGGAGGGTAGATACACAGGACAACCTGGGGTATGCTGCATGGTTGCTCCTGTCTGTTTGTTGGGTGCTCCTTGTACCCACAGTTGGAGGAAAATGTGTCTTGGAGAATTGAGGTCTTACTTTTGGGATCACTTACGGTTCCTTTCCTTTTAATCTAGTGCCTGACAAAGGCTGGATAGACCACATAGGGGTGACATCATGCTTGAGAGACTTCCCCAGACTGGTCTGTTGTAGAGGGACAGCTAGGATGAAGTCAGAAACCGAGAAACATTTAGAAAAATAGAAACCAGTGTGGACTAGTGATCATGTGTCATACCCAGTGCAGAAGATCTCACACATTCGGGATTTGAGAGTGCTGCGCATCCATGTCTGTTTTGACTTCTAGGTCAATGACCATTTGCCTTTGTCTGTGTATCTGCCTGGTCACACATCTCTGATGTCTGCTTTCTTCATTTCCCAGCTTTCTCTAAGGAGCGTCTGCACAGCCCAGAAGCTGGAGATTCTCGTTGCCTCCCTCCAGCAGACACTGCCACTTCTCTTCAGAGGACAATCTTAAGTCCCCCTCCCATCAGAGCTTAACAACACAAGCAATTCGGAATTCAGGTTCAGGTTTTCTTGGTAACTGTCTGGCTCCTGGTAGGACAGGAGTGGGTTTCGAACACGTTTCAGCTCTGGATCCAGTCTTACGTACTTACTAGAAAGATGTGCAGCTGATCTACCCGAGGGCTTGTCACAATGCTTTCCTGGAGACAGTCTAGTCCTGTAACTTCATTAATATAATTTTAAACCAGTGGTTCTCAACCCATGGCTCGTGACCTCTCTGGGGGTCTCATATCAGATGTCCTGTATATCAGGTGTTTACATTACGACACATAATAGTAGTAAAGTTACAGGTTTAAAGTAGCAATGACATAATGTTATGGTTGGGAGTCACCACAACATGAGGAACTGTGTTAAAAAAAGAGTTGCAGCATTAGGAAGGTTGAGAACCACTGGTTTAAGCAAATTTCATGTACAACAAACAACTCTTTGGTAAACAGTGACTGCCTGGCTCCTTTGTGGGTTTACTGTGTAGCAGTAGCAGGAAGTACCGCCCCTGTCTCCGGAGTGAGCAGACCGTCACTGATGACAAGTTGACCACATTAATTGGAGCTTGTGGAAGAAAGGGGTAGATCTTAGTTCATTTTCTACATATGGACATTATGGCACCACTTTAACTTCTTATGGTTAATAGGTTACTTTTAGTTTTCAGTGCTGGGAATTGAGTTCAGAGGCCTGCTCATGCTAGGCGAACTTTCTACCTTAAAGCTACAACCTTGGCTCAGGTTATTTCTTTAAAAAATTGTTTCTTTTATTTTTTGAGATTATAACATAATTATATCATTTCCCCTTCCTTTACCTCTTTGCAGACCCTCTCATATACCCCTCATTGCTCTCCTTCAAATTCATGGCTAGACTCTTTTTCACTACTTGTGTACATATATGTAGATGCTTATGTATAGTCATATGTATTCCTAACTACATCAATATAACGTGCTCTGTCTGTATAATGTTACTTGTAAGTATGTTTTCAGGGCCATTTGGTATTGGATAACCCACTGGTGTCCTTTTCCCTGGGGAGGACCATTTCCTCACTCTCAGCATTCCTTAGTTGTCTGTAGTGCTGTGTGCAGAGCTGAGGCCTTGTAGAGTTTCCCCGTCCATGTTAGCATACCTATTGTCCTTGTTCAGTGTTTAGGCTTTGTCTTAAGCCTTTGATTTAGTCTCCACTGGGTCCCCAAGGGCAGAGGATCAGATGCCAGTCCTCTGTATACTGTACCTTCTGCCACCATTGGTCTGTGAACTAAGGGGCAAACTGTGCAGAGACCAAGCCTGTTCCTGATCCTTTGCTTAGAGATAAATGCAGAATATAAGCAGTTTTTTGTTATTGTACTAGATCCTAATGGCTGTCGCTTTGAAGCTCAAAGAAGGTGTTGGTTCTGCAGATGACTGCAAAAACCATAAAGGATCTTTGCTGGAAGGTGACTTCATCCTCTAAGGGTACTCTCTGACCAAAGGTACATAATCTCAATTGTCACTTACAGCTCTACAAATTATATTTTCACATTTAGCCAATCCTGTGGACCTTGCTGATTAACTACCCCCTTCTAGGAAATAGCTTGGTTATACAAAATGCTGTAGATAACAATATGAAAATACCTCTATCCTCCATAAACTGAAATTCCATGTATACCATTCCTCAAACCATTTCTCCATATTTTGGAAAAGGTAATCACAATTGCTATTTTTACTTTTCCATTCCTTTGAACTGCATTGCATAAAAATATATTTGAAAGTAATGTACAACATTGATCTGCATTTATTTAAACTTCATAATGTAATATCATGCTATGTAATATAATAATAAGTAAAGTGAAGGGCTGTGTTCTTCAGAACCCAATAATCCTACTTCTAGATACACATAGTACAGAGACAGTCTCTCATTTTTAAAAGTAGAAATACACTGAAGATTGCAGTACCTTTCATTAATAGAGTGTCAACTTACAGATCTGACAACAAGGGAATTGGTAGGCAATTGAGTTGTAAAAGAATATAAGTACAAAGCACCTGCTAAAACTAATGAGTGTGATGTGCACCAACATTGAGGAATACCAAAAATGTGATCTTGAGTCGAAAAAAACCTATTTTGTAAAAGCCTGTTGTAATGATATTTTTAAGTCAAATATTTAAACCTGAAAAATAATCCAAAATGACTAAATGTTTATAATTCTAATTTATGCTTAGTTTTAATAAAATGTCATATATATTATGTATATATATACTATCTATTCTTTATATACTATATTAAATAATCTCTTTATGTTTCAAATAGCTTGGAGGTTACATATTATTAATAAATTAACATATCTTGTATCATTTTTTGCCATAATTTCAGCAAAATGTGTTTTTGTAATAGAAGCTAACTTTAAATTTTGTTATGCTGTGATAATGATCTAAAGCATTAAGAACTAAAACATAATCATATTCAAAATGAGAACAATTCTCATTTGCATTGATAATTCAAATCAATACAAAATTTTAAGTATCAAAATATCTTGAAACTTCTACTAATAGTCATGATATGATAACATAATTATTATAGTTGTCCATTGTTCTTTGCTCATAGCTCCCAGGCAGGCCATAGAAACTCTATTCTTAAATTCTCTGACCTGCTTTGATAATGATAATACCCTCATTTCTGGGTTGGAGAGATGCCTCAGCAACAGTTAAGATCACTTATAAGAGGACCTGGGTTTGATTTCCAGCACTCACATGGCAGCTCACAACCTTCTGTAACTCTAGTTGCAGGTGGTCCAATGCACCCTTCTGTCCTCCATGGGTACTGCACACACATGGTGCACACACAAACATACAAGCAAAACATCCATGTATACAAAAATAATAAATATATTATAACCATATATATATATATATATATGTATTT
Organism: Peromyscus melanophrys; assembly: GCA_902168415.1. Lineage (NCBI taxonomy): Eukaryota > Metazoa > Chordata > Mammalia > Rodentia > Cricetidae > Peromyscus > Peromyscus melanophrys. Next base: position 4,801 of record CABHPR010129050.1, read on the forward strand.
ATTTACAATGATGTATGTGTGCTTACCACCATCTATTTCAAAAGGAAGCTTTTCTGAGGAGGACTGAAAGATACAGTAATTTATGGATATAACTACAAGTCATTAGGAGTGGGCTTAATACTGTGCCTATTCAGCATCGTGGCCTATGACTTATCTAGCCACAGGTTGTTTGCCTTGATAAGGTACTAGGTATGGATTTTATCTTGTGGAACAAACCATAAATCCAATTAGAAAGTGGTTGGTTCCTCCCATGATCTTCATGCTATTATTGCACCATTGAGCATGTCTTGCCAGGATAGTCTTTACTGTAGAGCTTTCATGGCTGCAACTGGGTTAGACTGATGAATCCTTTTCCCTCCAGCAGCATGTGTAACACCTCCCAGCACCATGAATGCTAGTCAGTATGGAAGAAGCTATGAGGTCAGTATCAGCTTGGTTTCCCTATATTCTATGACTCAAGTATCTGGGGTCTTCAAAAATATGGTCTTACCATCATGTTCTGTGGGAACTCACTGGCATACTCAACTCCACAAGGACAGGAGCTCTTGGACCTTTGCTGACATTAATGATCTTATGTATTTGTGCTCATTTGGTCAACTATACTCATACTAGAGTCCCTGGGAAGAAGGAACTTCATCTGAGTAATTGCCTCCATCAGATCCATGTGGGTTTCTCTTCCACATGGGGGATTGGTTTGTGGGCATATCTCTGGACAATTTCATGATTAGTGACTAACATGGGGTGGCCCAGCCTACTGTGAATGGTGCCACTCTTGAGCTGGTGATCCTGGGATGTATATGAAAGCAAGTTTGAGAAAATCATGGGAGTGTAAGCCAGTAAGGAACATTTCATCATGGTCTCTGCTGTAGGTCCTGAGTCCAGGCTCCTCCTTTGAGTTCCTGCCATGACTTCTTCCTTCAGTGATGAACTGTGACCTGGGAGTTCTGAGATGAAATAAATAAACTCTTTCCTCCCCAGGTTGGGTTTTTATCAGTGTTTTACCACAGCAACAGAAAGCACGGAAGAATACTATCGCTTCATCATTAGAACAGAAAGAGAATCCCACATGGGAAACGATCAGCACATGGAAGCTTTGTTCAAAAGATAACTGAATTTATTTTATCTAAGAAGGAAAATGCTTACAAGATATTTGTTTTCTATTTTTCCCTAGTACATCTGGCCAATTAAAACAAATGCATGTGCATCCATAGGCACACATGTACCCTTTGTATATGTTGAGTTGGGGATGGAGGAATTTGAAAGACCATGAGGTTGGAAACTGAGATGGATATGTGGAAATACCCTGTGAGTAGGTCCTGCAGGGAAGGGACTACACTATTCCAGCTACAGTCACAGCCACAATTTACAGGTTCTTATGATGTAATAGTGACAGGTTCCAGGCTTGGGTCTGAAAAGCATAGGAGAGAATGGAGGAGGGGGCCATCAGGCTCAGAAAAAACTAGGCAGAATGTAACAGATGGTAGCATAGCCACCCCTGAGCCACTGCTCCTTCTGTGTCCTGTATGAGCCCTGCATATGCTCCCTCCTTACTGAGCCATTTTGTGAAGTGCACACTGTTTTTCCAGCATGCTAGCCCCCCCCCCCCGTTATCACAAGGATAGGAAACTCATAGGTGTTGGTGACCTGTGTGTCCCTCAGAATCAGACACACAACGTGGAGGGTGATGACTAACAGACACATTTGACCCCTAGCAAAACTAACAAAGGCCTGGGATGCTTCTCCTCCTTTGGCAAGAACTCGACAGTTGGCAGGCACACTGTTTGGCATTTGAGGGTGCAGAACAGAGCGTGAGATCTCTTTACTGAATTTAATGTCAGTGCCTAGCATACTGTAATGTCATCATGTGGTTTGGGGCATATTCTAAAACAATCCGTGCACTGAGTCATGTTGCCTACCTAATTTGACTCATTCAGCATTTCCAAAGGTGATTGGACATCTTACACTAGAAAGTGTGGGGAGATCAGAGAAAAGGGGAACCATGTTGCATTTCACATAGGGGAACATTCATTTTCAGATTTTTCCAGAAACTAGAATTGTCCACAAAAATGGCCTTTGTACATACAATAAAGCTGTCATCAGCACAAACTTCTAAATAACAGAAAACTGAATCAATGAACTCTGGTGAAAGCGTTTTATCCATTGTCATTTGTACTGGATGACTAAAGCAATTGGTCTTTTTATTATAGCGTATATGCCACATTATTAAATGTATAACCACGGTTAGTAAGGAAAGGCTGATTTGATGGATGCAAACAGCTGCTGGAGTTCCTGGGAATATCCTCCTCCCTTCAAATAGATGACTAGCTGGGAATGAAATGGGTCTGGGAATCCATTATGTTCCTGTCAGGGCACAAGCTTACTAGTAACTTGCTTCTCCCCAAGTAGGTTTATCTTACCCTGTAAACATTGTAGTCTCATCATGTGACTTTACTTTTCCACACTCTTGGTTAGATATTTAAATATAGACAGACACCCATGTATCACAAATTATCCACAACACAATAGAAATAGACAGGGAGGCTAACACATTCCCTCAGGGAGTAGTTTTAATCAGATACTATTTAGTGCTCAGCTAAAATACTTAGTGGCACTAGCAGGCAAATTCCCCTTTTGTCAAGGAGTTAAATTTTAATTTTCCACTCCTAACATGAGAGAATGTTTCAATCCCTTGACAGTTTGGGGGTCCATTGTTTCCAGTTGGCTGCAGATTGAAGGACGACAGCCGTTTGAGGTCCCCTGGCATGTTCGAGAGCTGTGTGTCTCTTCACCCAATTATGGTTACTTGAGGATGCATGCTATCAATATGCACCAGCGGTTTCTCACCATTTTTTTTTGCCAGAAGCAAAAGAATATATTAGCCATCAGCAGCAAGACACGGGCAAATGAATGTATGAGTTGTGGTTGATTGGGATTCCACGCATGCGTGGGGGTGTGACTCTACTTCAGAACTCATTTTCACCGGTGCTGACACACAAGACAGTCCTTGGAGATCTGTCTGTCAAACCCCAACATCCTCTGTAGGAATTAGATTACTCATGCTCAGGCAGAGGAGGGTGATGGTGATATAGAATAGTCCCTTAAATCCCAATTACATTTGTATTTGCAAAGCAAATTAAAGCCACATGAAGGACATTGTTCACACTGGCTACTATGAATGTGTATAAACATGTCTCTTTACTGGTGTTAGAAAACTTCTGAAAACACACACACACACACACACACACACACACACACACACACAGAATTTTTCTGCCCATTTTAAATTTAATTTCAGTGATTACAAAAGGCTCAATTTATTTAAAGTAGCTAGATGTACTGTTCACTAGTATTGCAATATGACTTTGTTTGCAAATTGACTGTCTGGACACCTATTATCCATATCCAAACAGTCCTGATGAGTGAAAAATGTGCAGGTGGGTTCTCTTTGTCTGTAACAGCAGATGCTCAGATGCTCTGTGGGCTTATGGTAGTGCTGGACTGGTATTCCAGTCATAGATTTGCATAGAACCTGTAGATAGGTCCTAACCCTTTTAAGCCCAATACAGTTATGTGCAGGCTTAATAATCAAACTAATTTTCATAAAAATATAAATTAGTAAGTGGTATAATGAAAAACGATCTCTCACAGGTGAAATGAAGCTTCTCAGAGGGAAAAAGAGAAGATTCCTAGAAATAGGATTTTAAACAGAAACCAGAGAAGTACTGGGTGGCTCTAGGACAGAAAACAGACTCCAGTGCATGGGAAGGTCAAGCATTTCCCATCACCTCATGGAGGGTTTTTCACAGCACTAGATAATGAAAGAGGCTGGCTGGGACAAGATTTCTCTCCTTGTAATGACACGACAGTGTTGGGTTCTTTGAAACTCTCTGAGTGTGTTCTGGAATGCTAATTGAGTATTTGGATGGCCATCTATTGGTATCTCGATTTGGAATGAGTGTAGCAGCTCAGCAGTGAATTCTGATTCTTGTGATCAGTGTAGCAATCACGGAGGTTGTCTCTGATGTACAGCTCTCCCGATCATGACTGGTGCAGCTTAGCACAGAATTCTTTTCATGTCGCCACATTTTGGAATCTCTCTGTAAATAATGCGACATAGATTCATTTACCTAGCATTCTGTCATCCAGAAAACTCTATTAACTTTTGCATCTGTTCTTTGCTACTATTGGGATAATGGATGCTCATTGTCGTGACCCTGAAGTGATTTGGGTGCCTTTGGCATCACACAATCTCATATGACATTTTGTATGGGTGGGGTAAGAGGTTCTCTAGGGACCTGAGGCAATGCAGCCATTTGAGAGCCCCAGCAGTGTCTAGCCTAGGACAAGCTGACTGTGAGAAAAAAAGAGGCCTTTCCTTGTTGAGCCAAGAAGTGCTTTCTCACTTGGATTTATCCATCATTTGTGCTTGCATCCAGCACATATGTTCTGAGTGTGTACATCTGTCAGGGACCACAGATACAAAGATAAATTAAACTCAAGCTGTCATTGTATAGGCCCTTAGTACAGAGAAGTACCCCTGGAGTTATGAAACAGTGATTGTGAGTCCCTGTTTGGTATTGAACACAGAGTGTAGGCACCTAAACTGACAGAGGCTAGTGAAAGGTAGGGCTTGGGGCTTTCTGATGTAGAAGGTGATTATATTTATTACAAAGTTTCCAATGGCCATTGAGAGGCATAGAAAATTCTAAGATAGAGGGATAAGACATGAAGTAATGTCTTCTGGGAACTTCAAGGAGTTTAGAGTTGGCGCAGGACCAGCAGACTCTGCAGTATTGTGTATATGGCCATCACGGAGGTCTTTACAGCCCATGAAGAAAATGAAACTCATGGACAACCATTATAGGGCTTTAAGAAGTGGTGGGCTATAGGTTCTAGACAATGTTTTGTTTCAGATAGAAGTTTTTGATACCTTGTCTCTTCCTTGTTTGCCAAATGCCATCTCATGATGGGATCTACTGCATCAAACAGGTAGTACTGAGTTTTCCTGGTGAAGAGGCATTAAAGTATGTACTAAGGACCGAAGTTCATGAGCCTGCAGATATGAGGTCTTTGCGTGTGTCTATTTGGAAAAGTATAGGAGAGAAGTGGTTAAGAAATAGAGTAAACTTCTGAGATGGGGAGACTCAAGAAGTGTTCAGAAGGAAAACTAATGGCTGTGGTGGGAAGCCTGATGAAGGTGACCTAGATTTGAGTCTATTACTTCAACCTTTAGAACAACAGAGCCCAGAGTTTAATCCTGGGCTACAGACTCTGTGTGTCCTCCCAGATGTGAAGAACATTTGAATGTGTCTAGTTTGGAACCTGGTTAGAGGGGCTCCTGTGGTGTGAAGTGGGGCAATAAACCCTTGTGGTTGGAAGATTGAAGAAGTATTCAATTGTCACAGAAGCGGAAGGGCTATGCCTCAGAACCCCAGAAAGATCCTAGGAGGGAAGAACTTAGAAGCCAGGGGCACTAGGCTTATTTTAGAGTCACAGCAAAGGACATTTCCATGGAAGGGGTCTGTCTAATCTTTCTAGTTATGTCATGTGACAATGAGGCATAAGCACAGTGACCAAATCAGTAAACTGATCATCACGGGGATCTGTGCTTAAAAATGACTGGCCATTGTATGACTCACTTTGCTTTTGGAGTGGTGGTAGTGAATGAGATGTTCACAGGGTGAATAAATGGAAGTTTGATATTATTTTAATGCCATATATCAGAACAGGAGAGCTGTAATAGTGGGAACATGTCAAATCTTGCAGGCAGCTCATGCCTGTGAGAATCAGACCAATCTAATTCTTAGGTAAAGATGAGAAAGAGACTCAAAGAATCATTCTGTATTCTCAGATAGGGTTGACAGTTAAGTGAGGGATATATTCAGTAGGAGAATCTTACAGGAGAAAGGGTAGATGAAAAATTCAATAAATCTTAAGCCAGAATAGATATATTTATTAAGATTTGGACATAACAGAGGCAGAGTTATTCTGAAGTTACAAGTATTAGCTCTGAGATTAGCTGACTTGGTCCTAGCTGAACAATGCCCTTATGCCTCAGTCTTTTCAAATGGGAAACTGATATGATGATAGTGAGTTGACCTTTTAAAACAATCTCAAGCATTCTCTCTTTGAGAAGTCAAGTCTCTTCTCTTTGTTCTTGGATCTGGAAGGAATTGTGACAGCTTCAACCATCAGGGCATGGTAAGAATGACACAATGTGACATTTGGCATATCATAAAAGTAGTTTCTGTTCTGCCCGTGGGGACACTTATGTTTAGAAGTTTGCACCTCTGTATAATAGTCCCAAATGCTGAGAGGCCCCCATTCTGTGAATAAACTCAAGCTACATGGAAACTCTGCAGGTGCTCCAGGAATACCATGGCTTATTTCTGGTCAGCAGCCATCCTTAACTTTGGCACTCATTTGTAAAGATGCTTGCAGCTGAGGCCAGCTCACAACTGCTGAGTTACCCCAAGCTGTCCTGAACTGTGGGCTCAGGGAGAAGGCAAATTTCAGGTGAGTGGCTCAAAGAGACCTTTTGGAGGGACTCCTTCATTTCTAGTGCTGTGTCTAGGGCCATGTCTCACTCGGTGCTTCTGAACAAAGGAAGTGTCTAGCTTTGCCAGAAAACCAAACGTTTCTCAAAATCAGGCTCACTGTAGTGTTTCAGTTAGTTTTCACTTCTACATAAAGAATGTTAAAATTATAAGCTGATAATAGAGAAGGAACCAACTCCTCCCGTGCTCTAGTGACTCTCTTTTGAGGATCCATGGATGATACTTAAGGCAGATCCTACTTGATGAATGGGATCTGACTTAGATGGTTAATATTGTCGGCTTGACAGACTCTGGAATGATCTTGGAAATGGGCCTCTGGGTGTGCCAGTGGGGGGGTTATTTTGATTACATTAATTGGTATATAGAAACCCTTCTTCATTGTGGGTAGAATGTGGACTCATGAGATGGAGAGAGCCGAGCAATATCACGCATGCCTTTGTCCGTCCCTCTGCTTCTTGATCATGCATGCTAAGAGACCAGCTCCCTTGAGTTCCTATCACTGTGCTTCTCCACCATGGTGGACTGAACCTTGAACTGTGATGTACCATAAAGCCTTACTCCTTCGTGTTTCCTGTCTTGGTGTTTTATTACAGTGCTAGGAAGAGAAGCTAAGGTGAGCCTAAGCGCCAGTCGTGCCCAACTAGACCCGGCATGTACAGGAAAGCAGGTGCAGTCCTGAGAGGCCTCTGCAGAGAATAAGCTACCAAGATGCCAAGGGCAAGGTGACCAGGCCATCCTCTTGGACCACAACCATTTTGGAAATGGAAGAAGCCTCCTCATCTCAGAGTTTGGGGCTTATATTGTCTTTGAGGTTATTACTCTTATATGGCTGGGGTTCCTTGGGGCAAGGTTGTAAAAGCAAAGGAAGAAGAAAAGGAAAAACAAATTTTCTTTTCTTCTCTGACACACATGTTAGTATTTAGTTTCCACAGTCCCGGATGGTCTCTGTATCTTGTTCTTCCAGGATCCTCAGCTCCTTTCTATCAGAGAGAGGGGGCTGTGTATCCATCCCCTTTACCAGGAACCAGGACCCCATAACTTCAGCCCAGTGTGATTTCCTCAGATAAAGATTGGTGCTTATCGTTTTAATTACTCTCTTGCATGTCTTAATTAGAATATAATTTTGTTGTCTTACAGTCTTATTTACCCTGGGACCAAGAGCCTCACATAGGCTAAAAAGCACTCTGTACTGAGTTACACCTCCAGCCCTTCCTCAACTTAAAAAAAATTAAGTGTATATTTAGAAATAGTTTATTGTATCCATATCCAAAAAATAAAATAATTCCCTAGTATGAGGATGCATGCTAAACTATTCATTAAATTCAGAATGCACTTGAAAATTTAGACCAGGATTCATCCTAGAAAAGAATGCAAAGGCAATCTCTTTGAACACACATATTTTACTTTCCTGTAGGCCAGGAGAGAGATGGTCACTTCTTTTTTTTAATATCAGAATATATAAATGTTTATGTGTGTTCAGCTACGTGTGTGTATGTGTGTGTGTGTGTGTGTGTGTGTGTGTGTGTGTGTGTCTGTGTTGTACACCTGCTAGGAAGCACATGGAAAGGAGAGAAGACAACATCACCTTCCACTTGGTTGAAGCAGAGTATCTTGTTCATTGCAGAAAATGCCAGACTAGCTGGCCCATGAGCTTCCAGGGACTCTTCTGTTCTCCCTGCCCCCCATCTTTCTATAGGAGCATTGGTATTATAGACATAAGCTAACGAGTGTGACTCTGCATGCGTTCCAGAGATCTAGGATCAGGCCCTCACATTTGCATAGTAAGTGCTTTACCACCAAAGAACCATCACCCAAGCCCAAGACAGCGACTTCTTTTTGTTGCCCACACTCTGTTTTCATCCATTCCTTGAGAATTTCTTAAGTGCCTATGATATATTTTGACATTATCAACCCCAAGTTCCTCTTAGACACTTCTCATAACCATTATATTCTCCTCCATCTTCATGTTCTTTTTTTCATAATTGACTCAGTCCAATCAGTATGGTTCATCTGTTCATGGGGACCAGGTCATCCACTGGAACAAGACAACCGACAGAGGCTACTAACTGAGAGAGAACGGATTCTCTCTACTCCAGCCACCTTCAACCACTGAAGCTCCTCAGCTAGGTGCTATGATTTATAAGCCCTTCCCCTCTCTATGCTAGAATTTTGACTGGCTGGATCTTATGCCTGTCTTGTGCTGGCAACCACAGCCACTGTGAGCTCATGAGTGCAAAGGCCCTGTCATGAACAGAAGACACTATTTTGCAACAGTCTTTCCTAACTTCTGACTCTGTCTATCTTTCCACTCACTATCCAGCAATTCCTCTGAGCCAGATGGGAAGGGGGTATGATTTTTGATGTCTCATTTAGGAATGAACAGTCCACAGTCACTCATTCTTTGCACTCAGACCAATGAGTCATCAGTTGCCAAAAGAAGATTTTTGACTTCTTTAAATGACTCAGAGGTTGTCTTCCAGATTCCAGTCTGGCACAGAAGGAGCTTGCACATCCTCTCCACCTTAAAACACAAGAAAAAAAGACAAACCAAACTAAAGATCAACATCTATTCTTCCATCTGTATGAGAACTGGAAATAAGCTGTTGACTTCCAAATTCAGAGAGGGAGAGAGAGAGAGAGAGAGAGAGAGAGAGAGAGAGAGAGAGAGAGAGGGAGAGGGAGAGGGAGAGAGAGAGACAGAGACAGAGAGAGAGAGAGAGAG
>CABHPR010129050.1:23014-38270 GCA_902168415.1 Peromyscus melanophrys
ACACACACACACACACACACACACACACACACACACACACACACACAGTGTCCTTTCTCTACCATCCATCAAATAGATGCCTGTCCCCTTTTCTTGTTATGCCGGTATTTCTGCTCATGGCACCAAGATTCTTCTATCACTAGGTGCTAATCTTCGGTCAGATGGCGTCTTCCTTCCATCTCTTTATGGTAGAGACAAATGTGTTAGTGGCCAGTTACCCAGCATTACTCTGACACAGTTTTGAATGAAATGCTTCAACTCTCTGGATTTGTGAGGTACTAAGATAATCTATTACAAACCAGAGATAACTGTTGCCATTCCCATGGCTATGGTTGGGGTTAGTGAGATTATGTAAAGTGTCCTGCATGTAACTGGAAAACTTGGTAAAGTGCCCAATAAATGTCAGCTATATTTTTTCCGTCGTTAAGTATTTTTACTTTGAATAGCCTCCAATGCTACCTTAGGTTGCCCTTCTGTGTGAGTCAGAGCTAGGCTTAGAAAAAAATGGGATGTGTGTATATATGCAATGTACACTAATCTGCATATACATGCAAACATACGCATATACACACCTGTACAGATATTTCTTGACTTATAATGAGGTTGTGTTAAAATACACCTATCATAATTGAAACTATCTGAAGTGAAAAGTGCATTTAGTACTTGTGACCTGGTGAGCATCATAGCTTACCCAGCCTTACTTGAACACACTCAGAACATTTACATTAATTAGGCTACAGTTGAGCAAAATCACTTACTGCTGTGACGACAGAGCTGACTAGAACATATTTAATGACATACTAAGTGGTTGTTTGGGTATGCTTTCACACTGTCTGAAAGTCAAGAGCTTAGTGGGACCATTTGAGGATGGGCAGTGGTGTGCATTACAGAATTCACGTGGATTGAAGGCTATGTAACCATAGGAGCTGCTAAAACAGTTCCTATAAGGATGCTCACTTTGTTTTCAGATCTAATGCTGGGGGTTCAGCCTGTAAGGCAGGTGGTCAGGGTTGGAAGGTGGACGTCAGGTGCATGTTAGCAAGAGAAAACTGGGACAGTATGTATACGAGCTCTTATTGTTTATGAATGTGACGGTATGGGTGCCCAAGGAAACTGAGCCATCTCATTATGAGGCAAAATGAGTGACTGTGATCCAGAAGCTGGGAAATCTAGAGAATCTGGAGAAGCTGAGGCACTGAGGGAAGATCTAGGGGAAGGGGGAGGGATTGCAGACACGCCCACCAATCAGTGGGTGAGCATCAATGCATGAGCTATGAAAACAAAAATGCCCTCCACAGTCACTGAAAAGATGCCTTCTTATGTATTCAAAGAAGAAACACGAGAGGTGGAAATGTGAGAGACGTGAATCTCAGTAGCCTAGCAAACCCAGGACAATGCCACCAAACCCCTTGTCAAGTTTGCCGTCCACATTTCTCCTTCTCCATGTTCATTCAGAGAAAAGACAAAATACTTTTCTCCTTCCAATGGACAGTCTTCCTAGGTTGTTCTCCATAGACCTCTACTTTGATCCCATCACCATTCCTCACTTAATGTCATATGAGGATCCATCTAAGGAGGAGATGCCTGATCCCCCATGACACTGGCCCTCAAGGTGGCTGCATAACTTCTATACACTTCCCAAGACACAATGGACCATTTGAATTGAACATTGGCAGCATCCCTCCTTAGAAACAACTCTTATGTCAACTTTTCCTTAGACTGCTATCTCATTCCCTTTGATTCACCTTCTTTAACTGCTAACAGTCAACAACAGTCTCCTTCTCTCCTTAAGACCCAGTTCCATGCAGCTAAGTTCATAGGTACCATCAAGGTTCCAATCAACATATGCATTTTCTTTAGAACAGGAGAAGGGCCTAACATAATATTTCAATCCAATTTGAAGTCTCTTCAACAGTAGGTTACCTGGAGGAAAACAACTAAATAGTTCAATAATGAATTAACTCTGATTTTATATGGTTATATTATATGCAAGACAAATAAAAATGTTTTACTGTATGCCACTTCTCTCCAGCACACAGTATGACATCTTCTCCCTGACTATCCCCTCAGGATCCATGCAAGCTTTCATGTCTTGCACATGTTTGAGTGTAATTCACACTTTATATTCATTTAATTCAAATGCAGAGATGTCAGTTTTGATATTCATCCAAAGAATTTTTTTCCCTTTCTGTTTTTAGGGGACAATGGCTTAGATCTTGATCATCGTAGGTCTCAGGACTCTTTCTTCCCAGGTGAACAGGCATACACATCATATCCAATATTAGGACTCCTGGGTTCATTTCCTGAGGTAGCCATAACAAATCACCACAAAGCAGGTGGCTTAAATGTATTCTCACCATTGTGGACCCAAAGTTGGAATTGGGATTTTGGCAGAGCCATGCTTTTACCAAAGATTCTTTGTCAGAATTCAGAAGAAATTTCTCCTAGCCTTTGGTGGCTGCCGGTGTTCCTTGTCTTGTGGTTGCATCACATCTCTACTAAGTCTCCATGTGGCTTGCAGTCTCCTCCCAGGCGCCTTAGATATCCCTCTGCATTTCTTTTATAGGACAGTGTCATCAGGTCCAAGGCCCTGGATAATCTCAGGTGACCTAATCTCAAGATTCTTAACTAAATTATCAATGCAAGGACCCTTTCCCAAACAACATCACAGTCATATACTAACTAGGTTCTTTGGATAGGTATGTCTCTTTTGTGGAAACACAGTTCACTAATGCTCTTCAAAGCAGCCAATCCAAGCCATCTGAGGTCCAGAACTGACTTGAGGTGACCTTTGACTTATGCTCTTGGTTATTAACCATTCAGTCTTGATCCATTATTTAAGAGGACATTACACTAGCATTAAACCCAAGAAGCATGGCTCTTGGGGACAATAGGTGATCATGAACTGCAGTAGTGCCTGATTTAACTTCACCTGGAACTTCTCTCTGGGGGTTTTGTGCAGAAGCCCTACACCATGCCTCATTGGTTAGAGTTCTATGGAGACTGAGAGAGAGTTAGACTCTTGGAATGAAAGGCAAATGTATGGTTGACTAGATGGATCAGTTGATAAATCCCTGGCCTTGCAAGATGAGGACCTGAGTTAAAATACAGAACTCACAGAATAAAAATGCCAGTCTTGATAGCAAACACTTGTAATCCCAGCACTGGAGAGGAGGAGACAGGTAGATCTCTGTAGCTTCCTAGGCAACAAGTGCTGTGGAACAATCCTTTCTATACTATGAATATGTATTACTCTCATTGGCTAATAAAAAGCTGATTGGTTGATAGTTGGGCAGAAAAGATTTAGCAGGAGAGTCAGACTAGGAGAAGTCTGGGAAGAGGAAGGGCGGAGTCAGGGAGTTGCTGGCAGACACAGGGAGAGCAAGACAGGCATGCCTTACTAAGGAAAGGTACTGAGCCATGTGACAAAGCTTAAGTAAGAAATATGGCTTAATTTAAATGTAAGAGTTAGCTAGTAATAAGCCTGAGCTATTGACTGAGCATTTATAATTAATATTAACCTCAGCATGTTTATCTGAGACTGGCTGAGGGACAGGATAACTCCACCTACAAACCAGACTAACTTACTTGGTAAGCTTCAGGCCAGGGAGAGATCCTATCTCAGAAACAGGTGGCAGTACCTGAAGTATGACAGCCCAGGTTTCCCTCTGGCTTTCAGATGCATGTGCAAGCACACCCACACACATGAATACACATAAACAGTTTTTTAAAAGGCAAATGAGAGGTAACCATAGTCTACTATGTTAAATCTCCATGCATGTGGACTATTTGAGTCATCGCCTTCAGCTTTACTTCCTTCTGCAACCTGGCAGGTATAGTTTCTTGGGGTGAGGCCCAAAGTGAGTATAGTGCTTTTCAGACACAATAGGTTGTGTCTGCTTTGCTATGAATGGGCTAATTATGGTCAGAATATATCCCCAGGAACCCCTTTGAAGGGTGAAGGCTTTGCAAGCAGATAGGCCCATGCTTCAGCTCAATAGTAACCACAGCTACAGCACCCGAGGAAAGTAGCGAGGTGGCTCCCAAGATGCATGTGAGGACTGCATTGATGACAACTATGACCATGTTGAAGATGTGCTAGAGTGCATCAAGGTGCCTTAACAGATGGGCACATAAGAGACACAGAAGTAAATTTGACTCAAATAGGATGAACAACCAGGCCTTTGGTACTATGTCAAATGTCAGCTGCATTATTGAGACTAAATTTCAAATTGCTTTTTGGTTAATAGGTATTCCTTTTCTCTAATTAGCTAACACATATTTGGCATGTAGCACTCGCTGGTATGTGAAAACACTAGTAGAACTTGGGGTAATCATATATGTATGAACTTGGTTAAAGAGTGAGAAAAGGCCTGCTTTCAATATCTCATGAGGACTTGAAGACCTTGGTTAAGTGGAATCCAGGCTAGCTGCAGCCTTTTTGCACATACATATGCTTGCTCAGAGCTTCATGTAGGGGGAAGGGGTCCCGGAGGGCGGGTCTCTGGTGTCAGTGGAAGCACCTGGCCAGGAGGCTTTGGTTTCACATCTAATTTCACTTCTGGCCCATGAGATTCTACAGAGAAATGTCTGAAGCATGTTAAGGAATGGAGTCTTTGTTTCTAAATAAGCCTTTCTGCCAGGGCCCTTGGTGGGTCCACAGACCTGAGCTGCAGGATTGCACAGACTGTCCACACGCTGATGACAGGTGTAGAGTGGCCTTGGCCTTCCTACAGGATGCTAGGCCAGAAAGCAACTCCAGAGGCCTTGTACTTTGCTGTTCTGGCTGTGAATTCAGTTATGTTGGCCATCCTCACTGCCCTCCCATGAGCCAGACACACAGGCTTTTCTCTCTTGCCTTTGTCTCCCTTAATTCTTTTCCAGAACATAATTTCCCAGTCCGTCATCTGTATGAGTGTTAGAGTGGAGATAAGGGACTTGGATTTAATTCAACTAATTTGTTCATCTCCTCTAAGATCTTCAATCATTTTGCTTCCTTTTGCCTCAAGTGTTTTTATAAGGATAATGGAAAGAGTAAAATCTGCCTTGATCCATGTACAGGCAAAGGTGATGTTTTTAAATGAAGCAGGACTTGTGAAACTCTTTGTGACCATTAGGGTGCTCTCCGAGGGTGGGCGATCATTTGTATATTCCTGGCTGGGCAGGACTTCTCAGAGACTAGGGTGAACTGGAATGTCCTAGAAAGGGACAGAGAAGGGGTGGACAAGATGATCCAGAGCCTCCCTCATAGATGAAGATGCTGAGGGCAGAGGTTTAGGGCTCACTCTCCATTTCTGCTGTTAGAGCCACTTTCCTGCCTTCCTAATTTTAACATTGTCAACGGCAGCCCCCTCATTCACAGATTTGCTTGTCACCTGCTCTCTTATCTATTCCCACATTCTCTGGACTCTCAGCCTCTGGAGAGCTGAAGGAGTCTGGGTTGCCAGTGGGCTCTGAACTGTGGGCAGTGTTGGTGATGAAGTATTCAAGGAACAATGCTCTGGAATGCTTTAGAGATGTCAGTCCAGTGGCCTAGCTGTCTCTGCTACATCTTTCCACTTCAGGGATGGTGTAAATCTTGCACAGTTGTCCTTTCTTTTTTTTTTTTAATTTTAATTGTCTTTTATTTCAAGACATCTCTGTAATAGAAATTCCCAGTAGAGATGTGCTTGTCGTTTCCTATTGCACTTGTAGGAAATTAGAAAAACAGAAGATTGCTAATAGGTCAAGGAGCTCGTCCCCCAGGAAGCTGTGAGAGAAGTGAGCTCCAGGAGGCCAGACACTGGGCTGGCATGTTTATGGTTGTGTGTCAGTGGCTGGCCCATAGGAGACCCTTGGAAAATATCAGTTAAATGAGAGTTGAATGAATGAGTGGCCCCTTTAGAATATTGACGAATGTGTAGCAGAACAGCAAGATGGTTATTTGAATGACACACCGATGGCCCTTCAATGTTCTGAAAGAGGGACAAGGGCCAGGGGATAACACGAGGATGTGGCATGCTTTCTTCTGTCAGTGGGACTCAGAGTATCTTGTTGGGTTTCCACGCAGATGGAAAGTGGTGTGAGGGCGCCAGTGCAGCTGTTGTGGGAATGAGCGAGCCATCACTGAAACCGTAAATATGCCAGGGACCCACACTGTGATGCTGACAGATGCCCTCCCGGCAAGCTCAGATGGGAGGACTCATGGAATCCAGATTTTAAATTAGAGTCACCTGAGCCCGGTCAGGGAACTGCCATCCTTCTGATGGAATGGAAAAGAGAAGGGAGGAGGGATGAGCGGAAGAAAATCTTTGTAGCTAAGCCTACCTGACTTTCCTCAGTGGGAGACCCATGAATAGTGTTTCATGTCAAGGAGATGTAGTTAAAATGCAGACTGCTGATCCATGGTCTCAGAATTCCAGAGGCGTGGTCTGTGCCCGTGGACCACTCTTCTTTCCTCCCTTTGATCTATCACTTATGTAGAGAAAGGCTTTTATGTGTGGTTCCCATACAATGGGTAATTTAGTTCATCCCATTATGAAAAAGTAGGAAGTCTAGTGCATTTGCTTCAGTTTTTCTTCAAAGTACTTAGGAATGTATTATTCTCATATACTTCAGGTAGCCTGAATACGTTTTTCCTGGTTGCTTATAATAGAATTTTTTGACTCCTTTTAGCCAGCTCAAAGTAAGTTGCAACTTACTAAAGTAGAGTAAGGATGAAAGCATGCACTCTGTCAGTGTGCACAGTTGCTCGAGACAGGTGATGCTGAGGGAATATATTGATATTATGTATGATATTATATTACGTTGAGCAAAAGTGCCTTAGTTTTTTTTATAATTGAAATTGGCATATTTTTGTGCCTGTTAAATTTCAAGTCCACTTGTGGTCCTTTTAGGCAAACAATGTAATTTACACGTAAGCCCCACACCCCCACATTCTGCTCAAAGTACGTACCTATGTTTTTGAATTCAGTTTGCTTTCTTGGCTCGTTTCCAAGCAATGTAAGAGGAGTTAGCCACAAAGTCTTTATTTGGGGCTTGGATTTGTCCGAGGAAAGGGGCTTCTCCCTGGAAAGTGCAAGCTCATCACATTCGGGTGGACCACTGGAAACCAGTGCTAGCAGCATCTGAGTCAGAAACCACATGTCTAACTTTTATTTAAAAAATGATCTCAAAAGTTTTGAGGGTAGTGGAAAAAAAAAAACCTCTTTGTATTTCATTTAAGAGAAGAAATCCCATACAGACTGGTAGTTATAGCGGAGAGAATATGCTTTTCAGTTACTGGCTGAATTGCCCTTAACTTTTGGAATAGACTTTGTTGCAAGAAAGCTTAAAGAAGAAGAGAAATATAAACAGAAATAATGAAGTCTCGCAAGTTTGGGGTTGGGCTGTAGAAGACTGAGGGGGAAAGGAAGATGGTATGGGTAGCATTTTCTCTTGCTGTCTCAAAACACCCAAATGTTGTAACTTATGAAGAACAGAAATTCATTTCGCTCATGGTTCTGAGGTCTGACAAACGCAGGTGTGTAGTGCTGGCATTTGGCTGTGTTGCTAGGGGCCTTTTTGCTGCATGGGAACCTTGTAGAGAACATTGCATAACAAGGCAGAGCAGATGCAGCAGCCTGGGTGTCTCTTCCTTTTCTTACAAATGCCATCACGTCAACTTCACTCTCATGACCTCATCTAATCCCAATTACCTCTCAAACCTCTCATCTCTAAATACCATTAATGTATAGATTTGGGGGTTAAATTTCCAATACAGAGACTTTCCAATAGAACACATTGCAAGACCCAGTAAGATGGAGGTTGTTGGGTATTTTCACCTCTCTGAGTAGTGTGTGATTGTAGTGCTTGAGTAACTTTTGGTGTGTCTCGTCTCACTGTGTTTTATAGCCTTTTTACCTCAAAGCAAAACAATTCAAAGGGTTGCTTGATGGACCAACTTGCAGTGGAGTTGAGGTGATAATGTTTTTGAGTAGGGGAGAGCTAAAAATGAACTAAGAACACACTCCCAGGGTATAAAATCTTCACGAAATGCAATAGAAGAAGACCTGATTCTTTAAAGGGAGACATGGTAGAATTTGAGCACAACTTCTTGCACTTCAGTGCTGAAAGGCTCTAATGCTAAGCAAGTATATCCCTTCTATAGCTCTGTTAGCATTCAAGGAAAGTGAAAACTTTGAAAACATTTCCATACTTGCCCCATGTCACTGGTCTTCACGGTATTCGAAAATTGCACTGATGTAGTAGCGTGGCAGAAAACTTGAGACATACACAAGTTTACTTTTATTCCCCTCCTTCTCACCCAGGCTGTTAGACAGTAAGCATATGGTCCCATTTTGTAGAGACAGAATGTACATATCGAAGCTGAGAAAGCAGTGATCCATAGTGAAACAAAGTCCTTTGTTCCCTTTTGAATCTCAAGCTCTACAGCTCACACTAGAGTCTCTTAAATCTGCGGCAGACCCAGAGTTAAGGCTCTGAATGGTTATTCCACAATCAGCATGTGGCGTGTGTTCTGAGATGTACTTTATGTTTCTTGCGGTTGAGTTGGCGCTGGGTGTTTCCAGGGTCTTGGTTCTTATGCAAGAAATAAATAAAGACACACACAGACTGCAAAGTGGCAGGGAAGTTTTGCTCACAGCACAATGGTGCTGATGAGAGAGGAATGCACTGTTCAGACTGACAGCAGGTCACATGACAGTCCTCAAGGGCCAAGGATATTGTGCAGACCTTCCGTTTGTGGAGGCCCAAGGGAAGAAGGGTGAGTGACTAAGGGGCATGATCTGAATTGTTCTGTATTTTTACTGACCTGTCAAGTGACATAACAGTTTCTCTATTGAATATCTGTGCTTGGTCCCTAGTTGGCAGAACTATTTGGGAAGGATTAGGAAGTGTGGCCTTGTTGGAGGAAGTATGTCGCTTGGGGGTGGGAGTTGAGGCTTAAAAAGCCCACACCATGCATTTCTAGTTCTCTCTCTCTCTCTCTCTCTTTCCTTCTCTCCCTCCCTCATTCCCGAAGTTTGAAGGTTAAAAAGAGGAGAAACTATTGTTTACATCTGGGTTGTGCATCCAGGTCCATGTAGGTGGAGGACTTAAGTTGTTAACAGGTTGCTAGGTGCATTGTTTAGAGAGGGGTGTGTGCATAGCACTTGCATGTGAGGGCCCTACACATTCTGGAATAAACATGCAGAGCCTTAACTCTAGGTCTGCCGCAGATTGAAGAGACTCTAGTGTGAGCTGCAAAAAGGTGTGTGTACATAGCTCATAGCAACTGGCATGTCAGCCGGCTGAACTCTTCCCCATGCTTGCCTGCCTCGCTTTCCATCATGGTAGGATTGTTCTCAAGCATTACAGAGGAAACGTGATGGTGATGAAGCTCACCACTTGGAGAAAAGCTGCTTTGATGGCATCTATACATCTAGAGCTTCCAAATTATAAACGCGGAGCAATTATAGACAGTTTTTTTTTTTTTGCAGCACGTGTGTGTGTGTGTGTGAGAGAGAGAGATGGGGGAGAGAGAAAGAGAGAGAGACACAGAGAAAGAGGCAGAGACAGAGACACAGAGAGTCTGATTGAGATACTAGGGTTCTGCAGTAACCAGCCCTTAAGAACGACGAAAGGATTTTATAGCTACCGTATGGAAGTGGGTATGGAGCCAGGGTGGATTTTCTTCTGTGAGGCCTGCTATTCTCACAGGGCTATCTATCTCCTGACAGGGCCTTGCCACGTAATTGATGACTCTCTGTTGGATTGGGTCCTCCTGCTTTCATCCCTGCTACCGAGGGCGAGTCTCCAAGGACTTCCACTTGCAAGCCCGTCCTCGGTAAGCACTATTTGTGCTCTTAGATGTTGTGTCTGTCCAACTTTCCATCTCTTTTTTCTTCCGGATAGGAAGAAGTGTGCTACCTGGTATTGTGAGCAGGCCTGCTACAGTGTATAATAGGAATCTCTTAGTGTGTAGCCAATCAAGGACTGAGCATGCTCAGCAGGTACGAGGTGGTCTACAGAGGCACAGTTCTCCCAGGCCTTTCATCAGGTAGCATTTAGCCCGGCTGGAAGGACACTCCCTTTAGATTTGCACTGTCGTATGCGTCCACAGCCATGAAGCTCCTTGAGGACAGGTGACATGTCATGTTGATATAAAATTTGTGTTAGTTCATTGACCCATGAGTTCTCAAAATAGGAGTGCTGAAGGATTTATCACTTCAGTGAAAGAATAGAAATCACAGATATATGTATCTGTGACAAAAGCCCTATAACATTATATTAGTGTTTCATTAAAGCGCTGACATGCGATAGAGAGAATGTTATTTAGCCTTGGATGGCCTGGATGTAAGCTTTCCTCTTCATACCAGCTGAGTAAACAGGGACATGCTAATTAAATTCCCTTCTACACAATGCAAACGATACTGGCAATAGTGATCCCACAGGATTCTGTAGGGTATAAAAGCACAAACACAGGAAAGTCGCCAGGCAGCCCTTGGCATTTTGTAAATGTCCAACAAATGTTTGCCTCTCAGGCAGTGTAGACACGTGAAGGCTGGGCCTTCTTTGGGGCATATAGTTTATGCTTCACTGATTTCCTCCTTCTACAGGTGTGTTCCTTGTTCTCAGACTGGAAGCCAGTGTTTGGACGTGTATTTCAAAGAAGAGCTACTCAAATCACAGTTAACTAACTACCTACCTACATGATTAAATGAAAGATTGTCCAGGTTCTGGTCTGGATTCCTCTGTGAACACAGTGTTTATGGGCCTCTTTTCTTTCTCACATGTGTAGGGATACTTTTAAAAGTTCTTCATGCTTAATGGCAAATGAATACATTGAAGTGCTTGGTAGGGTTCCCAACACATAATACATCCATAATAAATTTATTTTCCTTACTATACTTAGAATGGCAATCTTTTAGTGGTTTTCTCATCCCGCATGACTCTCATGACATCTTTTGTTCACAAAGTCCTGAGTCCCAGGGAACAAGGGACTAGAGATTGTTGATGTGAAGCATGTGAATATGGAGAGGCTAGCATTGCCAGACTCCAGTCTCTCTTGACTTCCCACTTCCCTGTCTTACTTTCTGCATTTATAGTCTCCAAGATATCTACCGAGTTAGTTCTATTAGGAAGCAAGTTTACCACTATAGCAAAGTCCCCAAGGGAAAGACCAAATAGGAGGCTGGGGAGACAGTTCTGTTGCTGAAGTGCTTCCCTTCCCAGCATGATGAGTGGAGTGCAGTGCCCAGAACCCACATAAACACCAAATCAGAATAAAACAAAACAAGCATCACAACAAAAAACCACATATGATCCCGTACATTTATAATCTCCATGTTGGGAGGTGGTGACTGGCTGATCTCTAGGCTCACTGGTCAGCCAGGTTAACCTACATGGTGAGTTTCAAGCCAATGGGAGATGCTGTCTCAAAATAAATCAAGAGATAAAAGGGTGCACAGATCCTCTGGAACCACACCTGCATCCTCTATACACTTGCATAAATGTGCACATACAAACACGCATAATCACATGTGCGTGACTACATTACAATAGTGGGACATGAAAAGTCATCTGAATGTTGCTTTAGTTCCCCCTTTTGTAAAAATAATTGATTGACTGATTTGTGTGTGTGTGTGTGTGTGTGTGTGTGTGTGTGAGAGAGAGAGAGAGAGAGAGAGAGAGAGAGAGAGAGAGAGAGAGAGAGAGAGAATGTACAGGCACATATGTGTGCCATGATCTGAGTATGGAGGTCAGAGGACAACTTGCAAGAGTCAAGTCCCTCCTTTGCCCATATAGATCCTCTTTGAGATTAAGAACTTAGGTCATCAGGCTTAGCAACAAGTGCCTCTACCCACTGAACCATCTTGTCCACCCCCTCCCTTTTTTTTAATCCCAAACTGAAGAAATCTAGTGCTTCATAGGATATGTGCCTGCCTGCATAGACATACATGCACATAGAGCTCCGGCTATAGAAGTGGCCTGCGGACTAAGGACATTGTGTGTGAGTCCCAGTGGACCAGGATGGCAGAGCTTTCCAGAACCTCCCAAACTTGGTGGATTCCCTGCTACCTTGATAGATGGTCCTGTCCTCCAAGTTCAAGTCTCCCCTCTTTCCCAGGAGGGTATTTGTTGCCTTCTGCCAATACCATCACTTGTGTACAATGATAAGCTGTGACATTTGTGTAGGCATTATTTTCTGCTCAGACAAATGGAGGTTTCCTAGCACATCTTGGCACATAGCTCTCCTGGTGTAGAAATGCCTGCAGGCCCAGTTAGAATTTGTTGCCTACCCTAAACCTCATGCCTTTCTCCTTGATCCTCAGGGGCCTCCCTGAAGCTCTAGTACCGTTAGGTGTGGGAGCCGTTTCAGAAGGTCTCATGTAAGCAAGGAGTACTTACTGGAGGGTAGTGTTGCTTTCAGGCCTCTCTTCCTTTCCACTTGTCCTCAGAAACAGGAGGATATGACTTGAGTGTGCTTATTTTCTCTTCCCAATTACTTAGTACTCAGTCAGTTTTGCAGAATGAGCAAATGGATGGATTGGTCAAAATATAATGATGAACATTAAAAACATAACAAAACAAAACACATTAGTGGCTCAGTAGCTGTCCTAGAAAAGAACATGGAAGTGGGGCTGGGGCAGGTTAGGGCAGGCCTACAGCTCTGCATTGGGGATGCTGAGGCAAGAGGATCTTGAGTTTGAGGCCAGCCAGTCTGGGCTACGTAGCAAGTGCTTGTCCCAGAAAAATATGGAAGTAGAGTTTCGGGTGATCATTCTCTATGTTTATGTTGGTGTGTTTTTGCTTTACATCCTTTGAAGCCAGATATTATGACAATGTATGTACTAATTTTGTTTCTTCTAGCCATTTTGGTATATTACTTTATAGACTGGTCGTCATAATTGTCATATCTGTCATATAGAACATTTCACTAAGGGAAGTGGTCCTGGCTGGGAAGTCAATGATTGTGCACACTGTGGCTGATCACTCAGGCTTGGCTTCCTGTTTTCTGTTTAGAGAATTGATTTATATGTTTTCTGGTATCAGGAAGGCTTCTCCCTAAAACTGGGCAACTGGGTTGGTTGAGGGGACCAAAGGGAATTATTGAAGACTTCTGAGAAACTGTTGATCCATTGAGAAGTCCTTTGTGGAATAAGATACCATTGAGGACAAGCCTACAATTTTTTTCATCCTCTATTTCTCTTTCTCCATCATTCCACCATAAGTCTGAATGATATTGGCCACTGTCACTCTATCACATGAGTAAAAGAAGGAGAAGTGGTTTCCTGACTTTGATAATATACATTTGAAACATATTAGCTATAAGTAGCACACACACTTGTTATGCTTATAAAGCAGAGGCAGGGGAATCACATATTCTACATGGTGATCTACGGGACAGTCAAAATACAGAATGGTTCTCTGTGTCGAAAATTCAAAAATAAGTAAAAAAGATGCTATTTTTTTCTAAGTAATTCCCAATTACCTCATTAAGAATATGGTGTCTCTGATAGAAAGTCATAAGAACTGACAAATAGGAAAGATTTCTTCTTACATGAAGGCCAATTGCTTTTGTTGTGGCACTGGTCTTGGAGATATGAGCCCAGAGTCATGTTTGACATACAACCCTGATGAGGTTTCTTTTCTTTCTTTCTTTCTTTTTTTTTTTTTTTTTTTTTTAAAAAAGACTCATTGGAGAAAGAAAGTGTGGCTATAGTATTAGTAGATCAGATCATTCACAGGACGGCATAGAAGCAACCCAGAGCTTGTTGGGCTGGCAGAGGATCCAGGACCCAGGAAAGCAAAGCCTCAAAAAACATACATCTGGACATAGGGCTCAGGGGTATCTGGAGGAGGTGAAATCATACTGGCTGATGTTTAAGTCTATGGAGCCTGAAGAAATTGCTGATGGAGAAAGAAAACAAGATTGAATTATAAAATATATGGAATTAACTAAAGCTTAGTATGTGTACTACTAAAGCTACGTCACCTGCATGTGCCTCTATTATCTCAGTGTGACACTCATGTGCACTTGGGTTTTGGATTAGTCAGGGTTCTCTAGAGGAACAGAGCTGAAGAATGAATCTATACACACACACACACACACACACACACACACACACACACACACACACACTTAGAAAGGGGATTTATTAGAGTGGCTTACAGGCTGTGGTCCAGCTAGTGCAATAATGTCTGTCCACCAATGGAAAGTCCAAGAATCCAGTTGTTGTTTTGTCCACAAGGCTGGATGCCTCAGCCGGTCTTCAGTATATGCTGGAATCCCAAAGGAATAGGCTCTAATGCCAATTAAGGAATGGACTTGCTACCAAGAGCAATCAGGCAAAGAGCAAAAGCTTCCTTTTCCCATGTCCTACCAGAAGGTGTGGTGATCAAAGCTGGCTCTTCCTACCTCCAATGATCCAGATTAAAGGTGGCTCTTCCCACTTCAAATGATTTAATTAGGAATAATCCCTCACAGGTGTACCCAGCCTCTTGGATTTTCATTAACTTCAGGTGTAGTCAAGGTGACAGCTAAGAAGAGCCACCACAGGTTTATAGTTTGTACTCCTGTCGTGAGCAATGAACTACACTTGCAGCGTTCCCTGCCACCGACTTTGCACAACTCTCTCTATTTGTCAGATTCACACTCACTTGTATGGCTCTTTCCTGTTTTACCCACAATGGGAAGGCTACAGATCTGCAGGACTTCACTGTCATTAACAGACAGACAAAGCAAGATATGTACAGATTGGGGAAGATAGGAAATGCCAAGTCATTTGGTGCCCTGACTGCCGTGCTCAGCAGGGCTCCTGTGTGATAAGCACAGCTGATTCAGTTCAAGTCTGCTGGGGCCCTTAGGTAACATCCGGGGTGATGCACTCAGAAAGTTCAGGGAGACTAGAGCCTAGTAGAATCCGGGGCAGTTTGTTCGGGGTTAGGTTTCTTTCTTCAAATTTTCTTGGCTTCATCCCAAAGCATCAGCTGCTTTCTCTGTGGCCCCACTAAGTCAGGCTTAACATAGGATGCTCCTCATCCTCCAAAAGAAAGTACTTCTCACTAGGTAGGTGTGATCAACATATTCAAGTGTCTTTTTATTGGTTTTCACATGATTCCAAAGCTTCCCCTAAACTGAGCCCTGTGCCCAGGGGATTTGATGTCACACACTAGTTCTGCAGCTTGAGGGGCATGGTTTGGTCTGGGATTAACAAAGCCTGTGTTCATAAACCCTGATTGAGAAAAGGTTAGTGTGTGTGTGTGTGTGTGTGTGTGTGTGTGTGTGTGTGTG